>JAOBRH010494253.1:0-10015 GCA_027575125.1 Umimayanthus parasiticus | reverse complement strand
TATGAGCGGACGGTCGAAAAACCATACCCTGAAGGGCGGCACGTCCCCGTATAGCTTATGTATGGGAGTACCCCCCCGGGGGGATTTCTGTAAAGAGAGAGCAATAACTAAACATATCCTTGCTCTATTTTTTCTGCTAAATACTCTTAGCTGATTATGAAACAAGCTTCAAACTGCTTGAGTAAAAGCTATATCAGCCACGCTGAGGAAAATGACCTTTTATTATCTTGAAAGGAAATGATCGTATAATTTTCTCGAGCTCTTTCCTTTTCGTGCATGTGACAAACTTTATCCATTTTGTGCTAAACTCTCTGAGGCCTTATAAAGTCACAAGCTGTCACAGCTCAAAGTATCACATCTAAAACGGAAATGCATGTTTTTGTATAACTTGTATACTTCCGCAAATTCCGAACCAGAAGTGACTGATCTGCAAAACCGGTATGAAAACTTCTCTGCACATTTTTGTTGTTGCACACTGTAGATGACTGAATGTGCGACAACAGTTTGAAGTGATAAGTTAACATTTACACGATGCAAAGATTGCCGATGGCAAATCCAGTGAGAGCAGAAGACAATCCCCACAACTACCGGGGTTCGACCCTGGGTCACGGTACCCACGCATAAATGTCCACGTTTCGCGATATTGCACAACATTAAAATATCACAGCAGCCGGAAATCACGCTTTTAAAGCTGCGAAATTGACCGGATGTATGACAGCTAGGCTCTTTGTTCAGCTTTGTTTCATTCTTCGAACAAAGATAGGGTTGCCTTTTGATCATCAGGCTTTGAGTTTTTAACATTTTGAAGCTGTAACTTTTGCATAGCAAACGGTTTTGTACATGCAAAATAAATCCCAACGCGCAAAGCCTGTAATCAAAGCTGGAAAAGCCATCGATATTGCTGTTATAGGGCCTTGGGACTTTCGGCTGCCTGGAGAGCGATGGCAGCCAAACCCACTAAAGTGCAGGGTGTTTGACGTCATAGGTCCAAAGCCAAACCATGATTGGAGAAATCTGACAAACTCGGGATACTGGGCGTCTCTCTATGAACTGTTTATAAACACCGTCCATCGGACGACAAAGGAACATTCGCTCTTCAGTCTTCAGCTGCAGGAGAGAAGTTTTGAAATTGTGAGAGTGGAACACTGCCGGACCGACCATGAAGTCAAGGTCTTATTCTACGGCTATAGCCATCATTATGGTACAAGTTGTATCAGTCGTTATTTGCAACGCAGCTACTATCGCAACAGGTAAGGCTCGAAGCCTCGAGAAATTGAATGACTGTCACTGTATTTTATTTGGACCGGGAGTTTTCTTAGTTTTCACAAACGATTGTCCATCTGCTTAATAAGTGCGTATTTCATACGCTCGGTGAGCTTGATTTCAGTTCGTCGGTGATATATTCTAAAATTTTAAACAAACCCAAATCCACTCTGCAAATGGTATTTTTTTTATCTTTTTCTATGAAAAACAGCATGGTACTTTTGTGATCGTGACGCAGAAGGAAATGTCTGCGAGTGTGGTTTTTGTCCCAGTGTTTTGTCTTTGAATTATTTTATTCGTTTCGAAATAACAATCCAGGTTACTTTGAAATGTTCATTATGAAACAAAAGGAATGTAGGGGTATTTTTTTGGCCCAACCAACGTTGATGCTGAATGCATGATACTGACTGTGCACACATTGCGCGTGTTACACGAAAATATTTCCCAGGGAGAGATTAGCCAGCGTAGCTTTGACGTTCTAATCAGCCGAGAAGGGAAAAAAGAGCAGAGGCGTAGTGAGCCGCGGAGGGACTGGGAGAACGCCAAGCTACGCTGGCTTGGGAGAGATCATCACCGGACACCGGCAGTCCGGCACCAGAGATCATCACCAGTCACCTTTTGTTGACGTCACATGATTCTTCTGTCGATAATCAACTCGTTTATTGTTTTTTTGAAAAAATACATTTGCCACAACTTTGAAAAAAGTCCAGGAGGACATCAGTTCAAAATTGTTAAGCGGTTTGTCAGATGATGGCGAATTTCCCCGCCGGAAGCCCATAAAGGAAATAACAATATTATTTTTGCAGGAGAAAACAAAAACTGATATGCTCAAGCTCCCGTATAATATATACGTATAACAAACGGCAGAAATAGAAATGAGACACAAGTTTTCGCAGTGACGCTTGCTCAAGACTGAATAATATTCCTTATCTTCTATTAAAAGGATGAAAAACAAGTTTCGTTCGTTATACAGTCTAGTCTATTGGAAAATTTTTAGTTGCGAGATCAGTTCTGCCGTTTGCCGTTAACCTGGTTGACGAGGTGCTATTACAATTATTACAAGGAAACTTGAAGAATGCAGCAATACATCATATATCTCTATAATATGAGAGGGTCAAACAAACTCCAGTTATCAACACTAAGAACAGACTACCTCAAGCGAAGTTTCGGATACAGTGGTGCCGTTCTATGGAATGATCTTCCAGAATCTTTGAAATCTAGTAGCAACAGTCTGGGGGTCTTTTAAAAGAAGCTTAAAAGCCACTTTTCCTCATTGGGCTCCCACACGGCAATCATGTAAACCAGTGTGTCTTTTAATATGATGTTGTGTATTTTACTGATGATTTACCGTGTTTAAATAAAGTTTATCTATCTATCTATCTATCTATCTATCTATCTATCTATCTATCTATCTATCTATCTATCTATCTATCTATCTATCTTTGCACTTTCCTTTAATGAGGATATGTTTTTGTTATTGTTTTTTCTGAAACAGGGTCTGTTTAAAGCACGCAATAGTCCATTTCACGGTTTCTGAAAGGTAACCAAGCTTCTATGTGAAACCGAGGCAAAGGGTGTCCTGGCATAGTTAGAGAAGTGGAAATAATTATCATAAGGAAGAAATTTATTAGCAAATCTATTATTTCTGCTCCTCTATCTGTGCCAGTACCTTTCAGGAACCATGAAATGGACTATTCTTTGGTTGTACTTGACGTCACCAGCGCCATGTTGGTATCACTTAACACTGACTACTCGGTAGAGTCTTCATTTACACCTATTGTATGGTCAACTAATTATAACATGGCCACAATGTGTTTTGTTCACTAAATCTCCAGGGATTGCTTGCAACCCGAGATGGAACCTTTCCCTCTCCCTACCTTTCTCCAACTCCCCGAAGCAAAGTCAAAGCAAGAAATTTGGAAAACCAGGCTTACAATTGTGTTATTTTAATTTATTACTCTACAGTGACGATGTCTTCGGCAATAGACAAGAAAGGTTTATAAATGTCGTATTTGGCATGGTTTACCACTTCAGAGCTGTCACGTGAACCTAGACGTCAAAGACTGACTGTAATTCAACGTTAATTGAAGTTAAGTAAAGTACACTTGCACTCATACGTTTATAAGAACTATTTTTTTAAATGGTAACGTTTAGGATGAAGAAAAGGCCTGACATTGAGGAAACGTGCGATGTTATTCCTATTCATTCCAGAACAAGAATACATTCGGGAAGATTTCTTAATACCATCTCCAAGCAGTAAAGACTGAGAGGAATATGCGAATCAAAAATAAGATGAGCCTTTCGAAAGAAGCCGTATTGTTCGGCTGTAGGGATCAAAGGATTTTTTCATATATTCCTAGTCAATAATACGGCAAATTGATACTTGTAACATACCTCAAGTTGATGATAGATAAAAAAACGTTTATTGCTGTGATTTTCATGTACTGTCCTATTTATTACATTTTCTTGTGAATAAATTTTTGCGAGAGGACAGTTTCCCGGCACACCTTGGTCTGACGCAGTAACCACTCAACATCTCCATGCACAACTGAAAATATTTAGAAAAAATTCAGAACACTTGTTGAAAATCTTTAAAGTATTTAAAAACATTTGGCCTCCACCCACAAATAGACGTGCCTATGCAGAAAAAAGGAGTATTGCAAAACTAGAAAAGTTTTTCATACAAAATGTTTGTGAATCTCTGTAATCAAATTCGAACTAAAATGACCATGTTTACCTTGTTCAAACTTACTAAAACTTCATCACCTTAATTATAATGCAAACCATTTTGGTGAGTTACGTATAAAAACGGTAACAAAAATGCGTTACTTGGAACGTTAAAAATATTAATAAAATTCATAGATTTTGCTAAGAACTTTATCATCACGATAACTGGAGATGGGTTTGTTTGAGAATACCTATCTTTTTTATATGTTTAAATTTTGTAATTTTTTTTAACATTCGACTTAAGGGATATTAAAAATTAGCGCTGTTATAGCATTCGGTACTTCTGAATCTGAATCAAGGATGTGGAATATTTCCATTTTTATTCTAGAATGGAAATGCCCTGCACTACCTTCGATACCCAGACCATTCATATTAACAATGTAGACTGACCTATTACAAAATGCTGTGTGACTTTACTGCACTGAATATTGCAACTGGCAAGAGTCTGAGGGTATGCCGAGGAAAACTGGAAAACACTTGTAGATTGTCCATTCTTAACAAAGGCAAAACAATTAGCATTTCAATGAACAACAACACGCAAGGTGAAGAGTGTTAGTCTAAGATACCGTAGTTTTCAGTTTAAAAGAGCTGCACTTGTTCTTCACCTCTCCTTAGTCCAGCTTAGCAGCAGCTAATGGCTACATCTCGTCATACTAAATACGAATTTAAAAGTGTGAAGTGGATCTATTTTTTTTTATATACTCTACAAAACCATGAAATGACCATTAAATTTGTCTTGAAGAGCAGAAACAATTGGTGTTATTAATTCTAACTTTTATACCAGTTATGGACTGTATAGTGGCTGCCAGAGGCGCTACCAGATGCTTTCAGTTTGATCTCAGTCGTGACCTGTGCTGCTTCTGTATTTTGTAGCGGCGACTAGCTGGACAGCTTCACTTCACTTTTCATAATCCATAAAATAACCATTCATTTTGCTTGTGAAGAATAGAAATAAATGGTATTCTAACTTTTCAACCCGTTCATGAAAACCAATACAATGACCATTCGTTTTCCTTGTCGTGAAGAACAAAAGGTTGGTACTAGTCATTAACTTCTTAGAAAGAACTTCAATAAGTGTGACAACATGTAGTTCAAGGGACGTGGCTCTTTGAGAGACCTACGCACGGTGACCACAGATACGCATCAAATCCCAATCGCTCTCACTCAATTTACAAGCCTGTTTGCAGGGAAGATGGGATCCACCTGTTCGTCGTCAAAAATTAACCGCCTTTACTAAAACTGAGTGTCACCCTTGAGGGTTTACTTTGGAAAACATAATATCAGTTGAGCGGGTTATCCAGCCTGGTTTACTGCCGTGTTACCCCACATCTCGTGTATACGTGATCAAGATAAGAAGAGAAATAATATGGATTCAAATCGCTCACACCAAATTCCAACGAAGGTCACAGCGAAGTTAAATAGCACCAATACTGACTAATCCGGCAATATCAAGCATTAATGAACGTATACCAATTGATTCAAATCAATGATAATAACATTATATGTCAACCGACGGTATTAATATTAATCGATGCGTTATATATTAGTGTTAATACCGTTGATTAATATCGATTAGTGATTGACATTGATTAGCGTTGGGTTTTTTGAGCTATTTTGGAATAGTTGTAAGTTTAAGTTCAAGTTTATTATCATTACCATCAATGCATTAACAGTAAAAATATAGAAGATTTGATATCAACTGTCGGTTTGGTGCGAAAGGGAGTCGATGATGTAAGATGCTTCTTTAGCTTTAATTTGGGTGGAATCAAGTTCCTAATTTTCGGCGTTGGTAAGCAATAGTGAATCTCCTGATATATCGATTCTGAAAAGGGAATTCTATAATAGTTTGCTTGCCTGGTTTGATAAGAATGCAGTTGTGAATTTTTCTGGAACACAATCTGAAACTTTTCGGAAAGCAGTTTGTTTCGGACTGGAAACATTAACGCTAGAAGGCATAAGCTAAAAAAAGTTACACGAAGGCATCAAGGGGGTCAATCGGACCCCTCCCCACTAATTTTGACACCATTTATCCGATTGACTAGATATTTGGCACATATGAGTGTTCTTTGTACCTTCAATTAATTGAAATCACTTGCTGCTTAATTGGTTTCCATGGCAACCACAGCAACATAATAACGTCACTAGCGGCGGCCATCTTGGATTTTCAAATTTTCAAATTTTTTTCAAATTCAAATTTAAAAACTGAAAATAGTGAGTCAATAACATTTAGCGATTGGAATCTACAAAATTGTAAGATCCATTGTAAAATCATCAGTATTTAGGCGAAAATAGTTGCATTTTTTACGAAAAATTGCATTTTCGTAGTCAACACACAGGTTAAGTGACTTATTATGATGACGTCATCAATCAATCGTGACGTCATTTAACTAGAGTCAAAAGATCTCTTAACAAACAAAGAACAGTTGTGCCAAAGCTTTTGGTAATCGGTAAAGGAACAAAAAATTAAAGCCAAAAAAATCGAGGAGGGTCCCCCCCTCCCTTATGCTTGCTAGGATTAATAATAAAGCTTGAAGATTATGTATTTATTTTAGATTCAGGAGTTTGAAATTATAATATAGGTGATGTATGAGCATCATGTTACAGGCAAAGATATAGAAGTGAAAGATAAAGTTTGAATGTACAAGTGAAAAATAAAGTTTGAAAAGAGTGTTTTGAGAGGGGTAAAATAGCGAGTTTGATATAATTCCAATATATCTTAAGATTTTACTAGATTTAGACTTTCATCTACAAATACTCCGAGGAATTTAATGCTTTGTTTTTTAAGGTTTGCTGTGTTTAATGTTTTCTTTTTTTCTTGGTTTAAAACTCGTGTAGTAAGTTTTCTTGCTGTTGATTGTCAGTTTATTTGCTAATCAGCCAATTGGACACTGTCGATTTCAGTATTCATAGTTTCATGAAATGTTTCAAAATCGTAACCTGATAGAAATACACTTGCATCATCAGCAAATAAAATTCAATTAACCAGATCGGAGACTTACACAATATCACTGATATAATTATGAACAACAATGGATCAACAACGCTTCCCTGGGGAACGCCACATTGGAATGTTTGAAAATCAGACGTCACTGATTTGAACTTAACATCTCGTTTACGGTCGTTCAGATAATTTTTTCAACATTGTAACTATTCCCCAAAATCCACAAAGTTCGAGTTTGTTTACAAGAATCCTATGATTTACTGTATCGAAAGCCTTAGAAAGATCTAAAAAAATACATACACATAATTTCATGTCAGTATCAGTCAACACAGGACGAAATTTGGTCAATCAGATGAATCAAAGCGTGATTGGTTGAACGGTGCGATCGAATCCGTACTGATGTTCATAAGGGTGTTGCGCTTATTTATCTATCGCTTGAGAAGGCTGGTAGTATTGATATTGGTCCATAATTTCCGAAATGATATGGCGTGTCTTTCTTGTAGATTGGGATTACCCTACCTGTTTTAATATCTCCGGGTACGACTCCTGCACAAGTAGATGGACTGCCGGTGATGTAAGACAAAGGACCAGCTAGCAGATCGATATGGCATTTAACATCATCAGTTTCAATTTGATCAACTCTACTCTCCTTACCAGATTTAAAACTGCTTGCAAACTCTACTAATTCCTTAGCTGTAACTAGTTTAAGGAACATTGTTTCAAAGATCCTGTTTTTTAGAAACGTTTCATGCGAAATTCCAGAATCGGGTAATTTATCTGCAAGACTGAGGGCAGCGTTTGTAAGTACTCGCAAAATTTGTTAGCGATTTGCAAAGGATCACTTATCTTTTGATCATTAGACATATTAGATGAATGAAGCTGATATTTTTTATCTTGTTTTATATTTGATAATAATTTTGTTACGTTTCTTTAAGGTTACCTTTAGCATTTTCGAATTTCTCGTCGTAGTAGTTGTGCTTAGTCATTTTTAGTAAGTGATTTAGCCTATTTATGTTTTCCTTATACTTCACTTCAAGTTGTTGGTTGAAGACCTTTTATAGATTACACTTCGTTTTAATTGACTTCAACAGCTCTTCTGTTGTTATCCACAGTATATACTATGGTCGTATTTATACCATTGATTTATATAATCATTGTCAGTAGTATTAATTGATATGAATTAGTGTAACCAAGTAAGATTGAATGATTGATTGATATGGAACTATTAGTACCATTAATTGATTTCGATTAGTGTTAGTATCGTCAATTGATTCGACTATATAATGATAGTACCTACGATTAGTATCGATTTAAGTGTTAAGTTCTATTTGAATTCGATGTAGCTTTTGGAAATTGATGTGAGCTGCGGGATTTGATGTGAGCAATTAGAATTGAATATGAGCGACTACAATTTTGTGTGAGTGATGTGAAACAAGTGTGAGTAATTTCAGTTGATTTAGGTGTTAGCGATTGGAATTGGTGTGCACTTTTTGGCCACCGCACTTGCGCCATCCTTCTGCTCGTATACTGCTGCATTCACTGTTTATCTCCGTATCGTCAGATATGGAAAGAGGTTCGCTATTTGTTCTGCTTGATTCGCTAATTCTTTTCTCAAAATTGGTATTGGGCCCTTCCGGGTCGTATTTAAACATGCCATTAAAGATTTTAATAAACTACAAAAATTGAAGAAAAGCTATAAAATTAAAAGAAAATAGCAATATAAAATATCAATTAGTTTTCATTTTACCTTACAGTTAATATTGTTTTATGAATCGTTAAATTAAAATTATTTGAATACAATAGTAAACAGCCTGGAACATTTGAACTACCGTAATAGCTTTTGAAAAATGCGCCCTGTTTCTAATTGCGCCCCCTCCCTGCCCCACACGGCGGCACATCACTGAAGTTCTTGTCCTACTTTCTAATCTTTTTACAGTCTTGCAAGTCATATTCCCATTAATGACATCAAAAACTGTCTCCAACAATCGCCCGGTCTCTAATAACCGACCCACTTCTGGGTACAAAAATTAAGTAAGCGCACCGGGCGCTTGTTGATTTCTTACAGTAACTTGTAGCAGCTAAATTACATCTAAAAGGACAGAAAAGTGTCAAAAGGCAGCCATGCAGCCTCCCAAGTAAGGAACAGACCATTTGAACCTAGTTTGGCGGAGGTATTGAAAGAAGAATTGTCTGACTGCTTAGTTCTTTTTCTGGCAATCTATGGCACAATCCGAGTTGTTTCACCCTTTCCAATTTATTGTAAATGTATTGTTTTAACGGTCCTGTTTCTTTTCTCTCTTTTTGCCATTTGACGTCCTTTCCAACACAACAAACTCGAACGAACATGAGTATAAATCTGGCTGAAATTTTGCATTATCAGTCCGAATATCCTCGCGAAATGTTCGTTGAATTGTACATTGCATTACTTCTTTAGGTTTCCGTAACACTGAGAGACTTGTTTGTCTTGGTGGTGGATGGAAATATGACATGGTGTTTGGACGGACGTTTTCACCTAATGATGTGAAAGCAAAAGACATAAGATGTTACAATAACGTGTTAAAATTGGCAAACTAAATTAACAATATGCGTACCAAATCCGCCATCTTGAATTTTTGTTGAAGTCAGGAGTTTGCCTTCAACTTTATAATTGCAAATGCGAAGTATAACTATTTTAGGACGAATCAGTCACATGTACACAGTGCTAACTAACAGCGTTTAGGACTTTTAGAGAGAAAGTAGCAAGGAGATTGTCCACTATTTCTTTTTACTATCTACTGATTTTGAAAAAATCGTGGTGTTCGAATCCGTGGGTCAGAGATTTTTCCTCTTTCTCCGTGTGCGCCTATTTCTTTTCTAGAGTCTAGGGCTAACACATCAGAAGGTATCATTTGAAATACGATAAACACCCGCGCATAAGAACCTACGGACTGAAATTTGGAAATTAGACCCCCATTATATAACAACATATTCAGTCAGGTTGGAATTTGAAACCGGTTAAAAAAGCAGGCACTGTTATAGTAAACAGGGCCTGGTTGTTCAAAGCCCGATTAGTGCTAATCCTGGGTTACCTCTTAACAAAAGCTG
>JAOBRH010494143.1:0-10017 GCA_027575125.1 Umimayanthus parasiticus | reverse complement strand
TTGGTGTCTCTTACTTTCCTTTAAAATTTCCTGTTAAAAGTTGTCCTAAATTATTGTAAAATATCAACATTCAAAAAGTCATAACTTTGGTTTCCCTGCATGGATTTTGGTCATTCAAACGGCAAAATTTGTCAAAAATTGAGATCTATCAATTGAGCCTATTTCCGTGCCATTCCAAGTAAATTCAAATTTGGCCTTGTCCTCCCTAATTATAATAAAAATAATCTTTATTTAGGTTAACAACATCACAATATTGTGCTTTTCGGAAGGGACCTCTTAATATACATAAAGCTTACTAGCTATAATAAATGTAAACCTATAAAAACACACTATGAGGAAAGCTAAAATCTAAGAATTAAACGAAATGTATTCTATTTTAAACTAGTAGTAACGAGAGATTAGCTAAGTGCGTTCATTGTGGAGACGGTATTGTTCTGCTGCATAGTGTTACTGGAACTTGTATAGCAAATATAAAACAGAAAGTGATGTTGTTTTTTACCTGGAAAGAGCTTTAATTTCTGCGAGTCGTGTCTTATGTAATTATGACATCATTGTAATAGAAGAGTGAACAAAAAGTACAACAAAACGTTTGATGTATTTCTCTTGCATAAGTGACTTGCACAAAGAGATCACTTGTTCTGCTGGGGTCTTGTAAAATCAGAGAAGAAAGTTCAAAAACTGTCGGTATATGTTGATTGTCAGTATCAATAGTTTTGGAACAAACTGTTTTATTGTTGTCAGTGGAATTGTTCCATTACTTAAGAAAAACAAATTACAAAACAACGGGGGGGGGTGTCAATTCAGATCACATTAAGCAATGCCTTTGTTGGTGGAGTTCTTAGGTTCTAATCCATGTGCAGACATACACAAGACTGCTTTCCTTTTAGTACTGAATTATTTTTGGTATGGCAAAATGTAATGTTTCTTTGTCCACAGCTGCTTTGATCTCATCACGGATTTTATAAATTTCGTCAAACTGTTGGGATGTTGACCTGTGCTCCTCATCACAGCAGCCAAGTGCGAAGTTCATACAAAGTTCTCAACAGCTGGAATGTTTCTGAACCTTTATAAATTTTATCAAAATGAGTTAGTGACAATTGTCAGGGTATTGCTGTGTTCACCCAGGAGTACTTAACCAAAGATTCATTAAGGGGGGTACTGCCAGGACCCTCAAACTCTGACCCTGCTTATGTCAATTATCTGTAGAAAGTCCAACACATGATATAAACAATCACTCTTGATTTTCGGTTGTACACATGAGAAGTTGATCCGTTTCATTATTAAAATTTACTGCTAGCCTTGCATAGCCATGTAGCAAGGCATATTACAAAATGCTCATAAACTCTTGGACATTTACTTTCATTAGGCAAAATTGGAGTACCCAAAAAACATGTACACAATAAGAATAATCTACAATGGATATTAATTTTACAGCTTGAGGCGAACTTTAAGTTCAGCTCTTTGAGCGATTTCGCCGTGTTTCTTTGTATTTGAACCTCTCTAATAATAGGCCTATATGACCATGCATTCTAGGCGATGCAAAATGAAGTTAGACACTCTCCCTTGAGCATTATTTGTCTTCAACCATTATTTTTTGGCTCTAGTAGTTCAAGGTAGCTGCACAAAACCCCACCAATACTCTCCTAATTGGCCTGTTATCGAAATCTTTGTAGCATACGCTTTTTCGTTACGTACCCCGGGACAAAGTGACTTTCATCTTCTTTGCACTTTTCTGTGCCTTTGAAGTCATAGGTCAGTGCAGATTTCTGCTAGATGTTGGTAGTCGGTGCTGACTTTTCAACTTATCAACCCTTACTTTCCCACATCGGTTTTTGTTTCCATGGTAACTTGACATGCCTTCAAGTATAGGGTATTTTTAGCGTGTGCATTTTGCAGAAAAAGGAGCTCGATGAACACCATCTTATATAAGGTTAATTAGAAGTGTTGGTGCAACAAGTACTGTTGTTCAAAAATGAGGTTATAGAGCCACCTTTTCAATTTTTTTGAAATTTTAAGGTGGTGTCAAACTCTAATAGAAGGCCTTTTTAGATAATTTTCCTCCATTGTTCTCTTTGTTGTGTCAATACGTTTAACACAGTAAAAAACAGGATCACTAAACTCATTTTTGTATAAAACGGCTTTGAGCACAAAAATCAGGATGTTATAGTGTAGTGTAACTATTGAAACGGGGTATTTAGTTGGAAAATAAAGGTCAAGTAAAAGACATGTTGTAATACACAAAAAGTGGCAGTAAGTATGATTTATGAAAAATTATTTTGAACAGTGAAAAAGACATGTGGAACTCGTGTTGCCACTTTTAACTAATAATAATTTCTATTTATGGTAATCGTATATGTGATAGTTGGGTACAAAAAATCAATTGTCATGAAACCTAACCAATCTCAAACCGCACTCCATATCGTTTACAGTCATGTCTTTAGGAAAATCATCACTTAGCATTACCATACTCATAGTAAATTCTTTGCAATAGACCAATTTACAGAGCAACTAAACCAAATGAAGCCATCACCCATGGTACCCACTAGTAATGTAGAAAAATGTATGACAATAGAAAATTTTTTTTGGTAAAGGCTCTATTAAATACGTGTATCAAGAAACCTCTGGTAAGTAACCATCTATCAAGGCTGGGAAATCAAACATGTACACACGAGTTGGAATTACCTTTATATAAAAAGTGATTGTGAACAGCAACGTTTGAATACTGAACTTTTATCAGTATCATATGGCAAACATACTTAATTCACTGGCGCAACGAATTGCGAAAGGGAGACGATATAAAAATGCAAGGTTAAATTCAAATTGTAATAAGACGCTTTTGTTTGTGGCTACATTTTTCAAGTTATGGCTTCCAGTTTTTTTCTTGATAATTTTTCAATTTTTTACTTATCAAAACTAGAGTGTTACTTAAAAAATTTGACAACAAAAGGAAGTCTAGGCAAAATAAGTATTGGAAAATAGTTCTTTAGGTAATTCTGTTAAAAGAATGGGTCTTATTTAAGAATTTTTGACTGTTGTGCATAACTGTAAATTTCAGCACAAAGAAAGATGAATATTTGGGTAGGAAGCATATTACTGGACCAACTGAACAAAATTCTCACACTAGTAAATTTTATTAGGCATCACTATATAGTTTATGTTCAAAACAAAATTCATAGTGGCAAGTCATTTTATTAAACTGCAACTGAACAAAACATTGGTTCATGTTCTTAACGATCATTTTAAAAATGTTAATTCATTGCTCTTGACAGCTCCCTTAAGCATAATTCTAAGTGTTACAACAGGAAAGGTCATTTAGAGAGTGATATTAATAACACAACTTCTATGGCATAAATTGTCGTTTTATGCCATTCTTTTTTTTTCAGTGAAAAAGACTGAGGCACTCACTGTCAACAGCGTCATCTAATCATCAATAACTAGTTGCAGGTTCTAATTTGATGTAAACACTGTCAGTTATTATTCAGTATCTTCATCGAAAATAGCGAGATTCATTATTCTTTGTCATTTGATATTTGTTGGCAGTTTTTCTTCAGCTGTGCAAGTCTACACTCTGCTCATTTACAAATTTGCTAGCACTTGTCCATGTTTCTTACAAAAAACGTGTAATAAATCGTCCTATCCTAGGCTTTCTGTTTCATTCTGACAATGCCATGCAATATTTTACAGCAACACATCTCTACACTTTTATATTTAAGTTGTCAAAAGCAATTCTACCTTAACAGGAACAACTTTCATAACAAAACAAATACCATGCAATAACTTTTGTTTGTCATAATGCCTTCAGCTGTGCAAGTCCACACCATTTACTTTACATTTTTACCATCAACTTCTGTCAATTGTTACTTTTCAAAAAAGATTCAATTTCACACCATTGGAGGAAACTTAACTTCAGTGTGTTCTATTTTAACTTCGATTGTGCCATAAAATTACTAGATGGCAAAAAACTTGTTAAAACTTTGATATTAAAATTGTCATATACAAATCCACCTGAACAGGAACAATAATCATATAAAACATAGGAGTCTTAAAAAACCAAATATCTGAACTGTTCCTCTAGCTTACAACAACTTTGATTCCATTCTTTTTGTCGTTGAAAAGGACTGTGGCATCTACCATCAACAACATTTCGATGATGTCATCATCGGTTAGTTCTTTGTATGCTTCAAGACCAGGATTGTGCTCTTTGTAAATTTTGTATAATTGTTCAGTAACTCCATCCAAAATGGTTAGATTCATCTGCTCTTCGTCATTTACTGACATTACACTTGCGACAACTTCTGTTTCGCACTTTGCATTCAGCTGTGTTAGTCCACATTCTGTACACTTAACAATCTTGGTGGCATTGTCCACAACCTTTGAATGGCACTTTTTACAGGTTAGAAAGTGCTCAACAAAATTTACACCTTGTGGAGGAGATTGTACCTTAAGTTGCTCTGCTTTCACGTTTAGCTCATCTTCCCGTTCAATTGACAGTTCCACTGGTTCAAGTGTAGTACGTCTGGTATAGGTGAGGTATTTTGAATTATTGTAGTCTTTTACTGCAAGCTTAATGATCTTGTAGCACCGAGTTGAAGAAACTTTCTTGATGTCATTTTCCCACAAAACAAGACGGCCTGATCCGCTATTGTCAGTCAGAGTGCCTCTTGCTTTGTTATCGTTTTGCCACCCTTGACCTTAAGGGTTTCTATGGAGTCATTAAAAGTAATTCGGCTGGATACATTTACTAGACTATTGATTTCGGTTTTCAGAACTTGCTCAACAGAGCTTTCTTTTGCTTCAGAAACAGTGGTTTCTACTGGCTTAAAGTCAAGGTCTGTTTCAGAATCTTTTTGCTCTTCGATTCTGGTCCTTTTGTTGAGGATCTGCTCCTGTTCCCCACTTTTTAAATTGGTCTTGAGTTGATATTTGTTGAATTTCACTGGGGCTGACATCTCCATTTTCCGCTTCAGTTATATGATCAATAATGCAAGACAAGAACACTTTTGCTCTTCTAGCTAAGCTACAAGCTAAGTATATGTGCGTATTCGGTTTCCCTATCAAAACCTTAACAGATAAAACAACTGGGCCCGGTTGTACGAAGAGTGGATAACTTTATCCAGCGGATAAATCACTGTCTGAAAAGTTCAAGCAATCTTGATCCGCATTTGAACACTAAAAACTGCGCGTAAAACAATCTGCAGTTGTCTAGATTTTGTAAGATTTGACACAGTGACTAAGACACCAGCATAATTTGTTATGTTTTATCTCCAATAACATAATTTGGCAAAGTTTTCTTTAGACTATTTCACAAATTATGATTGATTAATATTGCAACACAAGGACACTTTTGCTCTTCTAGCTAAACTACAAGCTGGGTATGTAGACGTATTCGGTTTTAATGTCAAACCTTTTAAAACTGACAAAACAACTGGCCGATAATTGATATCGATATGTACCAAGTATGTACTAGTCTACTGCCATATTTGTATGTGAAAATGTTCAAGCGAAAGAATAATCTGCAATTGTGTTCAAGTCCTACTTTTCCATATCTACAATTCGTTATTACATGTATTATATTTATAGCTGTGGGCACAGTTTAGCATCGAAAGTCATCCAGCTTCACTTCAATATACAAATACAGTATTCTTAAAATGTAAAACTATTGTAAAAATACTGTTTTACAGACCGTTTTCCTTGTGCATAGAAGTTGCTTCTTATAGCTCACACCATGGCGTTTGCTGCTCTCAATTATTCCACAACCGTTACCAAGCGACAGTCTGTTATTGTCAGGCAGAGACACTGTAGTCGGCCATCCACTGATCCAGCGATTCACTTTGACTGAATAATTTGTGTTGTTAATGGCGAATTCCAGTAAGCAAAGCAATGGATCTTCCTATACTTTTCGAATTACTCTTCTTCACTAATATTTGAACTTTTTTCATTTTCAAACCAACCTTCGACAAGTATTTCTTTCAATATTGTTTCCGCCATTTTGTTTACAAAACTCGCATGTGTTTTGCGAAATCAGTTTGAGCCTGCGCTACAAATGCGATGCAAAAAAAAAAAACGGAGCCAAAACCTAAACTTGGCGCCTCATGGCCCGAGTAATCAGCAACATCAACAAAGCGAGAAATCAATTGTCCCAAAAATCCATCAAAACACTCGAAAGAACACAAAAGGCGAAAGACAAGTGAACCTTATCAATCTGACTTTCTTTATTTCGTGTTTTAGAGTTCACAGGAGGGAAAATATGTAGCATTTATGGAGATGTTTTTTGATCACTCCAAACAAACTGAAATCAGCCATTACAAATTATATTAAAAGTATGAATGAGATCACATCGCTCGGTTTCAAATTACAGTAAATATATGAGGTCAGTCAGCATGTCAGCAACTACAGAAAATGTATGAGACTTGAACTTTACAGATTGTCACCTTGAACAATTCTTTCCATCTTCCACATACTTTACATTTCCTGACTGCACCAGTAAAATGCACTAGAATGCAAGTCCTCTTCCCGTCTATATTTTCTTTGTTAACAGTTTGCAAACATATGAACTCATTCATGCACAACTGGAACTCGCGCTTTCCCGTCGCACATGAATATGTGTCAAATTTCAAGTCACGTTTCAGTGGTTGGCTCTGAATAACAATAACAACAAAAAGCAAAGCATGCCGGTAAGTGCTCAAGGTTCTTTTACATGTAATGAGAAAGATTAGTCGCAGTATGGGAATTCTTTCTAAGATCAGATATTATGTTAGTCAACAGGTTCTCGTCCAGCTATACTACTTCCTCATCTACCCCTTCCTTACTTACTGTCTGATTACTTGGGGAAACACATATAAAATGTCCCTTTAACCTCTTTTTATCTTGCAGAAAAAACAGCTAGAATAATAACTTTTTGAGTTTTTCTTAATACCAAGCTCATTCTGGTCCACTTTTTCCAACCTGGCAATACTGAAATTATTCGATTTGGTAATTTTAGAGATTGCTTTGTTTATGCACGACTACTATACACAAAGACTTTCAATAACTTTTATGGACTTCTTTTAAAGCGTAGATAGACTAGCAAGCAAAAAATCATACTATCTTCCACGAATTAAAACCATCTATGGCAAACACAACCGTTTCAATGGAACCAAAATCTGGAATTCTCTTCAATAAAAAATTAGTCTCAAAAAGTCGCACCTGCTTCAAGAAACATCTACAATTTTCTGTTATCTCTGGCTACACATACATGAGTGTTTGGCCCATGCTTCATTTTGCTTTGTCTTTCTATCTCTTCTTTCCATTTATATTTTATATCTCTGTGTCCGTGTTTCCTTCATCGTTGTGTTTTTATGGCAAAATCAACAAGGAAAATTATTTTGACATGGCTCAGCCAATGAGCTCGTTTTCCCTATTTCTATTTCTATATTGTCTGTGCTCATAATAACCGCAAACAATATCGTGTCAATACATTTAGTCTTGTAAATTTAAACAGCAATAAAGTATTTTTGTCGTCGTTGTTATGAGTATGTACTATATTCCTAATCCTGCTTCTGTTCTATAAACTCTAAAACTGTAACAGATTAGTAGTTCAAATAGAACAAATAATTCGTGGGTATTAGACACTGCTATTTCCTGACTTTATATAATTATTTTATGCGTGAATCTAAAATTAAAAAATTAATATATAGTTATATGACTGTGGCGTATCGTAGCAACTGCTGGGTGTAACCAAATTGTCACGTTGCTACAAAACAACCCGCTGCGACAGAAAGTGTTGTGTTCATACCAAAGTGATCAAGCTAGATACTTTACTGGCCAAAAACTGACCCAGAATTGCGGAAAACCAAATGTGAGGGTTGACGGTGATTCAATGGCAGTAATCGAACAACGTAAACTGAAATACAGTTCGATAAAGCGAATAATCAAAATAAGCTACTAATGTGTCTAAATGCTACAAAGCAGTCCTTTGTTAACACTACTTGCTATATGCATTCCGATCATATTTTGGAACTGACATATGTTGTCCAAGAACCACGTTAAGATCTCAAGCAAAGTCGATAATTTCTATTTCTAAATAACATAAGAAATCAAATAGTTAACTAGTCATTAAAGTACTATAAATCAAACGTGCAAGATACAAATAACTAAACTAAAAAAACTATTGATAAATCGCATTTCCCAGTATACGCACGTTTAAATCTGAGTAAAATGGTACGTGGCCAGAACCAAGAACTGGCTAAAGGAGACTAAATAAGCACTTACTAATAGCTAAAAACAAATGAAAAGTTTCTACTCACATCTCGTTTCTCGCTTGTCTCTTTGAAAAGCCAAACGTTCTAGTAGATAAATCCACTGGATTCAAAGGCACATATACTCGTGCAGAGCTCACGTTTATTTCACACATCTCAAACCACACAAAAACTACAATGTTCATGTGGGCGTTTACTTCGTCAACTTCCGGAAATTAAACTGTTTAAGCTAACCAATCAGAGTCTAGTCTATCTAATCCAAAATCCACAATTACTAAAATTATAACTAACTTTGAAAACCACAGAAAACTAATGTCCTTTAAAATGACTTTATTTTATGGTTTTGTTTGCCAACTTGCATGCACTCATTAGTTGTGGCAAACTATCTTCAACCTTGAACATGTCTGTTTCAAAGTCTTTGAACATTGAATTTATGCCATTTGATAATTTCAGGGTTTAGTTATTAAAAAAGATCTTTTTTGGCATTGCTTATACAGGTACATGTTATTACCTTACTAGTGCAAAATTTCTAGCTGTAACTTTTCCTGCGTCTGTCGCATATAAATACTCTCATCTTCATTAACATTCAATATTATTGTTCACCCTATCTTTTTGCACATGTTGCTGACAAGAGGTTTCGCATCGAGTTTGATTGATCTATTCAAACCTGGACAAAGGTTAGGAGAAAAATATTTTCAATTAAAATTTTGTTTTTATAAAATCTGTTTTACTAATTTAAAACCTGCTGTTGGCATTGCAACGACAATCCTTGTAATACACACCTCTCAACAACGTTTTTGGCGTGTCTATGAAGCCCAAACCGCCGATCTTGCTTGGTGGATTTCATCACATTTGGTGGTATTACCTCTTCATCTGAAGTTTGCAATGATTTCATTTAAAGTACTTCAATACTGCTGCAACTTGCATACTTGGCATTTGTGTTGTTGATCACATTCATACTGGCAAACATTGTTCTGATGTTGTTGCCCGATGGCTTGTAGTGGATATCATGGTTGACCTGGTAGAAACAAAATAATAAACAAGACATATTAAATATAATTTGTTAGTGCAACGGATTCTTTTGCTGAGGAAATCATTTACATCTACGTTCTCACTCAGCCCCCCTCCCAACCTCCCAACTCGCTCACTCACCCCCCTTCCCAACCCGAGACAAAAATCGTAATTTAACCAATAACCAAGCTGTTCGTTTTGTGGTAACTTTCTTTGTGAACCAATTGGCTTGGGTTTTTTTCACTTTGGTATAACTGCTTCTTAATTGCCTCAGCTTTGTCATCACCAAGTTAACTGAAAGTATTGTAATGTGAAGTGCTCACATTAGCAATGTAAAAAATGTAATTTTAGCACTTTTAAAACAGCGACCATCCAGTCAAGCATACTTTTAGTGCCGCTAAACAGACATTATTTACCAAAAAGTTAATTGCTTTCTGATGTCATGTAGAATTCAGCTCAGAAAAACTATAATGGGTGATTTTCACGTTTTAGCTAAATGTTGTATCGGAAAATAATTGTTAAATAATATGCATTCAAAATTGTCAAAACATCAATTTTATTAATGACAACTTGAGTCTCCAAACACTGACTGCCATAACATATCTGTTACTTGTACATGAATCAGAATAGCTATATCTTATGTAAGAGGGATAACAATAATAATAATAATAATAATAATGATAATAACAATAACAATAACAATAATAATAACAATAATAATAATAATAATAATAATAAATCATTCTTTTTATATTACAGGAAAAATAAT
>JAOBRH010494032.1:0-10018 GCA_027575125.1 Umimayanthus parasiticus | reverse complement strand
GGCCAAAAATTAAGAACAACGTAAGAACAATCCAGGCTGGGATTTGGAATCATAAATGCAAAGTTTACTTTTCTCAACAAAACTCTAGATTGTTTTCGTCAAACTTGTCTATATCAAGTGTTGAAGCACTCTAAATGTTGAGATCGATCGAGTTTCCATTGCGATTTATTCGGCTTGATGGTCACAAGTTACTAGGTGTATTTGGAATATCTTAGGAGTTGTATTCTTACTGTTGTTGTTCTTTAACATGAGTACTTAAAAATAAGAACAGCTTAAGAACAATTGAGGCTGAAATTTCCTAAAAAGTTAAGAACAATGAGGCTCGGCAAAAATTTACTGGTTCCTATAAAAATAAGTGTGTAGTAACAAAAGGATGTATTAATTAGTATCTACAAAGCTGTCATGTCATTGAAGTATCACACTTGCAGCATATATTGGAGTAACATTAGTTCTTATGCTTTGTCTCTGGAAGGTGTTTAGGACATTTAAACCAACCCAGTCACTCACACACTGACTATAGTAACAAAATGATGTATTAATTGATATCTAAAAAGCTGTCATGTCATGCAATCGAAGGTCAGTAAGTGAATGACTAAAGATGTGCATGTTTTAAGTCAAAGAGCTTGTCTTAACTGCTCAAACGTGTACTGTACGCAGGCATATATTATGTTTTCCATTCTTCAAATGGGGCTGGGGGTAGGCCCTTGTTAATTTTTTTCTATTATTTTTTCTGTGCTACTTTATAATATTTAATTACAGTATTATGTTTAGTTTGCATTTTTTGTCTTCGCATACTTAATATTAAATAAGGAATTTCATTTTTATAGTAACACTGCTGGGGACATCACAACATTTATAAAAGCTAAGACTGTAAATCTAAATGACAAATATATTTGTTTGTAGTGCCAAGACTGCAAAATAAAGCTTGAAGACCCTCCCAGCAGCTGTTGCTATGAACAGATGACTCACTTGGTCAAAAAAGAAGCCAGCTTTCATTGTTTGCCATTTGAATATGATAGTTTGAACCAGCTGGACAACAGTGAACGACAGTTTGAAGTGAAAAGCGAACCAAGCCTGATATTCCCATTCTTTCTGGCAGAGCAAATGGCTTCAGACTCTCCAGATGTGTTGCAGGGAATAAGTCGGGTGAGTGAAAGAAATCCTGCCCCGGAGCTTTCACGTCGAATGGTACGTGTATATGGACAGTTTGTGAGTGCTGAGCCACAAATGTGTAGTCAAGAACAACTGCTACCTACAAAAACTCTTTCTTTGACCTGACAAAATGGTGCATCATCGAGACTGTGCCTGGGAACAAAATACTTTCGTCAATCTTCATGGCTATTTTTCAACATTTTCATCACAGAACTCTACCCTCTATAGTGAAAGATGCTCCAGAAGTGTTTAATGTCCAACAAGAGAAGTATATTAATAGTTGGTCCTAAAAAATACGAAGATTATAGAATGACTGAGACAAGACAAGAAACCAATGACAACCAAAATTGCAAATCTAACTTGGTTGGTACAGTACATGTACGTTGTTTGGTGCTAATTAAACTTTCTCTTACAGTTTACATGTAAATGAAACCAACTGTGTTGATTGGGCAAGACCCCAGTGATTTTGCAATTTGATTTAGTTGCAATCCTGTAACTGAAGCAAGGTTATTTCACTAGTAATACTTGTACCATCCATTCATGTCCATGGATTGTATTTCCTCACACAAAGCTTGACTAATATTAATTTTTATGGTTTCGAATTAAAGGGCTTGTTAGGTGATACATGTAGCTTGATAGAGGCTGGGGGTTCGTTACATGTATATTTTTATATTTGCTGATTATATGCTGTTTTTTCATCGAACTGACAAACTTTACTCTTTTAAAGTAAATTTTGTCTTCATGTTCTTGATATTGATGTGGTCTCGATTTTCATAATGAAAAGGTCAATTAAAAATCTGAATAAGATTCGAAAATCTGACTAAAACATGACTTAATCCTTGCAATTCTTTAATCAGATAAAATACTTTTTACAGAATTTTAATTTCTGACAGTGGGCTATATAGAAAGTTCCATAAAATATTTAATATGTCAGGTTTCTTTCAACTGTGAAAGTAAAACATAGCTATCCTCAAACTATATTATTTATCAAAATCCAAGCTAAGTGGGGAAAAATGACAGAAATCAAGTGACACTCTCAGCAAAATAGTTTTTACCATTGAGAAATTAAGAAACAAAAATGTATAATTACACATGCTTAAATTGTTTTCAGGAAATTTATATATTCATAATGGTACAAAAATCTGTCTTGTTTTGCAAGGCTTTGCAAAGTTAGAAAGAATTTTTGAAATAATCCACAAAACTGATGTAATGTGTGCCAGTCAACTAAACTGATGTACATGTAATAATCAATTAAACTGATGTAATGTGTGCCAAGTTAGACAAGGGACAAGGGACAATTTTTTGAAGCAAATATTTTGAAAAATTAGGTTTGCTAGATCTCATAGAAGGCCACAGACCATGGACACCTGTTAGCAAAACCCACAAATAACATAAACTCTAGAGAAACAGGTCTGTATGAAACTTCTTTAAATTTCAGTATCAACTTATTGCAAAGGAACTTGTTAGCTAAACCAACAGGGTATTCAGCTGCTATGAACATGGCTGTGTCTAACAAGGGAGAGTGGGGTGGGGGGCAGTGCAGGTAGCAATGTCTTTCCTGACCTGTAAGTCATTTTACCATACTAATTTTGAAACAAGTCTGTCTACCTACTTTTTTTTTCAGGCTGCCACAGAAAACAGTGAACTCAAAATGTTGAATACAGATAAATGTATTAAAGAAGGTCAGTCCACCTATGTCATTGGAGAACCTGGGTCTGCATGTGTCAATGTGACAGATTCCACAATTGAATCCTTGAGAACCAAAGAACCTAGGTCCAGCTGTGTCGCTGTGGCAACAGATTCTACCACTGGTACCTTGAGAATTGAAGCACCTGGATCTGCCTGTGTCAGTATGACAGGTTGCACTACTGGTACCTTGAGAACTGAAGCACCTGGGTCTGCCTGTGTCAGTATGACAGGTTCCACCACTGGTACCTTGAGAACTGAAGCACCTGGGTCTGCCTGTGTCATTGTGAAGATGGAGCCCACTGCCATGGAATCAGAAGGATCTGATGCAGTCTACTCTCTTGCAGATCACCTTCCTGCTGTGACCAAGAAGCATTCAGAGGTACAGTGAAAGTCCCATTTTTGTCGTTCCTGTCTTTGTTACCTGTATCTTGGTGGTAATGACCATGCACAGGCTTCCCATGCTCACTAGCTGTGTGCTTACATGTTCACATGCTCAGGGGTAACCTCTGCCTCAACAGAGTTGTCCTTTCAGTAAAAGTTTGCTGGTATCATTGGATGCCCTACACAAGACTATTTTAATAGTAGAATAGCAAATAGGTTTTACCACATACTTGGAAATAGGGGCGTTTTGTGTCCTTCAATTTGAATGCATGTATATATGCACCCTGGAACTTAAGTTGCTCCAGATAGCTTGAGGTAGGAATCATATACCAGTAGGCAAGCTTCAAACCCAATTTACAACAAGCTATGGCTTTTATCCCAATTACATGTATTTATTGGCCCCCTGGCTGGTTTAGCCTCATAATTGTAGATAGCTCGCACCTGTCTCTTCTTATTACATAAAAAGGCTAAATAGGATTACTTGTTGTTATTTCAGTTCACTATATTCTGTTAGTAAAGCTGTGGGTTTATTACCGCGGAGGGGGGTGGGGTTTGGGCTTGGAAGGAGAGGGAGAGGGCGAGGAGTATGGGCGTGGAGTGGGAGGGGTATGGGCTTACAAGGGGAGGTGGTTACTTTACTGTATTAAACCTAGCACTCTGTCTGGCTTTTATATGAAACTGAGTTCAGGGATGAATCCTTAAAAGTTGAACTTTTCCTGGGCATGAAGAACAGATAATGGTACATGTATATGGTGGTGCCTCGTTATCTCAAACCCTCTAGGGAAACAGGAAGTGCTTGAAATAGCTGGAATTTACTGTTTGAGATAACACTTAGTAAATGGGAAGATAACCAAGCTCGATAACGTGGAGACTACAATGATACTACATAATTATATAATAGTAGCATATATAAATTCTTTAACATTGGTATTTCAGGCAATCTGATTAGTCTGCTATCTCGGGCAACATTTACCTCCCGGGAGGTGGATAATTTGCGGAGAGAGACAGTGGCTGACATGAACTACAGTTTTGCGGTAGTGACAAAGGAGAAAATCTTGCAAATGCTTACTTTTCTTGAATGTGTTGTATATGCTAATTTAATTATTCTCTTCAGGCTATTGGAATATTCACGTCCATGCTTCGCGTATAAGTGAATATTCTGCCACTATTCACTTTTAATTCAGAGATTAACTGTTAGTTTTTAATATAAAATAATATAATACAATATAATATAATATAATATAATATAATATAAAGTAATATAGTTATATAAATATAAATTACATTACATTATATTACATTATGCTATACCATATTTAACAATTGCATGTATTCCACAAACGCACATTGGATATGAGATACTCGTAAAGCCTTTCTCGTGTTCTGCCGTGTCATAGCATGTTTCTAAAACTGGAAATAACCACAAGCGACGCTGTTTTATTCCTTTAATATAATTTAACATAACATAACATAACGTAACGTAACAGAACGTACCATACAATATTTTAGGAGCATGTCTCCAAATGTGATGGTTCTCCTGTGATCCATAACAACACACCAATGACCCGTCACTCTCTTTTAGGCCAAGCGAGAAACCTATCCTACTCCAGCTGGTGAGTTGACATAGTATAGAAAAAGATAGCTGCATCCAAATTTAAGTTGACTTCTGATTGGTCTAGTCTAATTAGCTTATCTATCTTTCAATTTACTGTCTAAAGGCCACCTGTCTCGATTGGCCCTTAAGGTTATTACAGGTGACCTGCACTCATTAATTTGTAAACATATTCTTTATGTAATATCTTTCTATTTTAATTTCTGAGTCTAAATAAATTATTGTTGTTGTTGTAGTCTCAAATTACTCACATTTGTATGTGTTATTTCTCCTTCCAAACTGATTTCCTTCTTGCCATTTCCTCACCAATTTACTCCCGATACTTGAACCCTCCGCGATACTGGAACTAAATTCTTTCTCCCGTCAAATTTTTTTTCTGCTAATTTACACGAATTTCAGATAATTCGAACATTTACACCATCTTCTTACCTGCTGATTTTTTACTTTAAAAGCCTCCAAAACCGGGACATCCTGATTTTTTAGAATTTCAGGCGGTAAATATCGCTGTTCTTAAGTAATGTTTAAGACATAAACCAGTATATTTCCAGGTCCTTTCTCTGCAAATTGAGAAATTCCTTTATTGATCCAAACTGTACGTATGAATGGCTCGTGGAGTTTAGTTTCGAATGCAATTCACAATCAATAAATCAAACTGCTTCATTCTTCCTCATCCCCAGCTTTTCTGCGTCCAATGAGCTTGTTGAGTTTGATAAAGAGCTTTGGTCTATGGGGGGAGGGGGTAGAGCAATGGTTAAAATGTCCTGATTTCTGATTTCTAAATGTTTGAAGGTATGCATATCCTTTGAGGGTTCGAATTATCGGCAGTTAACTGCATTTGGCTTTCTTGTCTTGAATCTTCTAGCAATCCAGTCCTTATTTTAATCAAGATTAAGAATGTCGCATGCAGGGTAAAGCTGCAGTAACAAAATTTAAATTAAGAACTGTCATAAAATGTGAGTGAAAGGAACTTGAATGTGTTTAGCAAGAGTAAAGAGGTTATAGTTGTTCTGACTAGTTGAAATGTACAATACAGTACTTAAAATTTGTTTTCATCTTTTTATAGGTAGAGCCAAGTATAAGTGTGAAACTTGTGGAAAGCGGTTTCACTGGGAGTTTGAGCTCAAAACCCACTTGAATTCCTTTGTACGGAACAAGGAAGTGAAATGTGAATGTGACGTCACATTCCCGTGTAACGGCGACCTGATGAAACACCTGAAATGTGTTCACAGATACAAATTGTCGTTTAACTGTGATATATGTGGCAAACTATTTACCAAACACCACGATCTCCAGCATCACCTGAGGAGCCATACTGGGGAGAAGCCGTATCCCTGCAGCCAGTGTGACAGGTCGTTTAGCTATCGAGGAGACCTTAACAAGCATCTTCGCTCACACACTGGAGAGAAGCCGTTTGCTTGTGAACATTGCCAACAACGTTTTGCACGAAAGGATTACCTTGTCAACCACACTTATAAACACACGGGTGAGATGTCTTTCAACTGTGTTGACTGTGGGAGGGGATTCGCCACGAAATGGAATCTTACGCAACACCTGAAATCTGAATTGCATAATTTAACTGTGTATGGAGAAAGAAACAAACCTTATCCTTGTGAACAGTGCACAGAAACGTTTTTATACAAGAAGCAGCTTAATCAGCACAAACATACTCACCATAGTCTTAAGACGAGTGAGCTTCAAGGCAACAGTCAAGACACAGCAGCACCCAGCTCATCTGTGGATACAGCAGATCCAGATGTAATACATACGGGTGGAAACACTGCAACAGCTGCAAGCTTGTCTCCGGAAACAGCAAAAGATGTAGTGCATACGGATTGCAGAGTTACAACCGTCCCAGGATCTGCAACAATTCCTCGTGAGTTCCTCTGCAAATATTGTAATGGGAAGTTTACTGATCTCACTGTCCTTACTCAGCATCTCCGCGAACATACGGATAAGAGGCATTACTTCTGCAAGTATTGTTACAAGATTTTCGCGCATAACTTCACCCTCAGTCAGCACATCCTCAAACATACCGGTGAAAGGCCGCATGTGTGCGAGGAATGTAACAAGGGTTTCAAAACGAAGGTGGAGCTGGTGCGCCATACTACTGTTCATACAGGGGAGAGAAAATACAAATGCAAACAGTGTGGCAAAGCATTCAAACGACCAGTGCATCTTAAGCGCCACCTTGAAACTCACTCAAACATAAGACGTTTTAAGTGTGACCATTGTAATAAGGCATTTAAAACAAAGGATAAACTGAATCGGTACATCCTTAGAAATATGGTGGAATATAACTTGAAATGTGAGCTTTGCGACAGGGAGTTTTCCAGTAGACACGGCCTGAAGGTGCATGTTCGTCGCCACCATTCAAGCAAAGAGAGCGCAGAAACAACTGGTGCACTTGCCAAGCCAACTTAACAAGTGATTTGAGTGACAAGACCACAGAGAGAGCAACAGCAACAAGCTCTGTAAAGACAAATATGGTATTAACAATCGACATTGTTTCCCACCAATGAACAGCAAACTCTACCAAGACAAATATGGTGTTAACAATCGACATTGTTTCCCACCAATGAACAGCAAACTCTACCAAGACAAATATGGTATTTACAATCGAGGGCAAGCGAACGGCTCACTAAATATTAACACTCTAGCCATAGTTTTTTTATTCATCAATTACTTTTAGCACTATTTTCTTTGTATATTATAATAGTTTTAGTGTACAGTATATTTTAATAGTGTTTTTACATACTCGAATATTTTTTTAATATTTCTTAGTGTTACTTTTAGCTAGTACCATATCAAACTTGTATTCTAGTTTTAATATTTATTGTCATGCTTTAGTTTAAAGAGTGCAGATGTAAAGCTACCATGTAGAGAAGCTGCAAATAAATCATTATTATTACTAGATCCACCATTGAAGACCATATGTTTGATCCAATGAGCATTGCCTTCCTAGTATATCATGTTTTTTAGATTTTAAGGTGTTGATGGTAGAAATGCTCAAAGGATTGGCCAAATGAATTTTGGGTATTCCAAATCAGCTCTTTCCTGCACTTTAAGCCAAAATGTTCACTCTAACCACGATTTTTTTTTTTTTACGTTTTGGATACCTTGTTTATGCACCTATCAATGTTATCCTGGGAGAGGGGGAAGGGTGGGGATTTTGATTGCTTCTGTTGTCCTGGGGATGCATCTTTTAACACAAAATGGCTTCCCCTGGGGCACAAAATAAAGCAAATGTATGGCATTTTTGGTAAACTTTGACAAAACATGTCCTGGGGGCATGTTTTGTCAAATTCCCAACCCCTATTATTCCTTGTGATCAGTAGGATTTTTTTTGTTCCTCACAATCTGTGCATGCATTTTTTTCATGGCCTTTCATGTTGCAGGATACCTATCACAATTTATTATCTGAAATTTGACATACGTTCTGCTTTACAAATTGACATAGAATCTTACTCACAAAAAATTACTGCACTCACGAATGTTTACACTAACTGAGTGTTATCGAAACAACTGCTTTTGAATTTCTGAAATTTTCATGAACACAACATTCACAGTGATGTCTCTGTATGTACGTCATCAATATTAGAACACTGGCTCCAGACTTGTTTCAATTAATATATATATATATAAGATGAAAAACATATTTTAGTAACTCGATCATGATGAGAAAGTCAACTGTTAATCTGAGAGAAAAATATAACTTGGTCGTTCTGAGTTGAAGTTTAACTACATAGTATAGTCTTCAAATACTGGAATTCTGGTTATCTTGTGTTTAAAATGAAACTGAATGGTTGGATTGTCCTGAATTGGGTAACTGTCAGTCCTGACTTCATACAGTACTGACTTGTTTACCGTCGGTGTAGCTATATAAACAAGTCACATCGTCCTATATAAAGTGGTTTAAAAATATCGCTGTTCAGCTTCCCTGCCCTTGTGCCATTTTACTTACATTTGTCGCGTAACCCTCTTGAAAATCGCACTACCGATCAAAATAAACTTTGGCATCTCTCTCCTTCACTTTCCGGCGCCAGTTTCTGGCCCATTCTCTGTTTAATGTGTGATTTTTGTTATTAAATATGCACTTTAAATAGAATAACTAAAACTGTTATGAGTGCTTCAGAAGCTAATTGGTGCCTGATATCGTAATATACTTACTTTAATAAACTAATATATTATAGACAACATGGGTTTATATCTACAACCACGATATAATCCACACAACTATCGTGAGTAACTGTGGAAGACAAGAAAAATGTCTGCACGATGAAACTGAAAAAAAATGTGTTGAATCTGCTTACTACAGTAGAGTTTCGGGGAAAAAAGAAACAGCATTTCATGCGGACAAACTCATGCATGCATGCATTTTTGTTGTTATTTCTTCTCATGAGAACTGAAGTATCTTGGCCGAGGCTTCTCGTTCTTGGTTTTTTTAGACATTTCTGTCTCAAATTGTTTTGAAGTTGTTCTTATTTCTTTAGTTTTAAAATAAGATTATTCTAGTTTGAAAACTTGCTTGAAATGGGCACAATTTTACTGCTAAGGTTTTGGCTCTGGGATATGTGACTTCGCTGTAGCATTTTTGGCACCAAGGTGTTGGAATGCAGGCAAGGTTTCAGATTTGCTATGGTTCAGAGTCTTGTTATAGCTCCGAGTCTTTTCAGCATCATTTATTAAACGAAAAACACGATGATAACATATAAGTTTCATCGACGTGATTGTGCGATAATGTAAACTGAATCCAATTATTTTTATGCCTGGTTCAAACTTCTGAAACATAAATAGAAAAAGTGGAAGGCAAAAATTCTAACGCTCAAGTCTTTCTCTCTTTGTTTCGTCTGCTACAGATATTTGATGTTTCTCTCTTTCTATTGGACCATTTCATATTACTAATGGCAGTGGTTTGACAATCGTGAGAGAATATTCACTGGCACGTGAGTTAAAACTGAACCTTTCCACTCCCAGAAATGTCAAATGACATTTCCTGTCAACAAACTGGAAACATTTTTCTTTAGAGTGTTTAGAATTACCAATTCCACCGATTTTGAAAGTTCTTTTGTTTTAATACATGTATTACTGGCCAAGAGCCACACAGTGGTCACGATTGCGTCAACAGTATTCCTACTTCGTGACTTTTCCTCAAATTTACCTGGAAACAATTTGGTGTTGTTAGGT
>JAOBRH010493810.1:2500-10020 GCA_027575125.1 Umimayanthus parasiticus | reverse complement strand
TGGGAGCATAATAATAATACTGAATTATAATAATAATAATAATAATAATAATAATAATAATAATAATAATAATAATAATAATAATAATAATAGGCCACCGTCGGTCACGGCTGACCATGGGATATTTCATCTGACCCTAAAGGTCCAGACTGTCTGCTCGGCTTGAGCAGCGCCTGCTGTGACTGTGGAGAACAGTTACATAGCATTCAACTCAGCCAAAAATATAGAGGTTCTTAAATGTTTTATATTATTTGTCTTAATAGAAAGATTTAATATCGGTCGTGAACTGAAGCGCAATCTCTTTTCTTGCGATGCGCATGCTCACACTACAGTTCTACTGATGCGAATAGATGAATGCTTTCACATTGTTCAGTGCGGGAAAATTGTTTTTGTGTCGTTGCTACTCAACTTGCTTAGTACCCTTTGCTGTTTACCAGCTATTACTATTTGTAGTTTGTAAATTCGCACACTGATTGGGATATCCATAAATCATGTTGATTGATCGTGTTCATTTGGCTATAAAAGCATTTTCGTTTTAGAAACTTACAGCTTTTTATCATTCTTAGATGAAAAAATGCCAGACAACAATAACAACAACAACAACAACAACTTGTATTTACCCTTTTGTTCGTAATATGAGTAAAATAAATACTAAAGGGTTTGTCTTCCAAAACTACAGTAATTACTTCATATAGCACCTCCCACCTCATTGCAGACCAACAGTTCTACTACTGAGCAACAAGTGTTTTGAGGTTGTACATTTATCTGGGATAGACACACAGACTGCTGTTTCGTTTTGTTGTAGAAGTATCGATTCCTAGTCTCACGTCTCTAAGAAGGGAAGGGGTAGAAAAAAGCTTTTCTAAGAAGATGATCAAGGAATGGCAAAAGGAGCTTGGTGTGCGGATCGAATTAAAGCCCAAAGACTATAATTTGAAATTGAATAACTTATTCGATCTTTTTTTAATATTTACTGGAAAAGAAGTCAAGAAACAGATGCAAAGCGCTACTAGTAATGAAAGAAACCATTGTAAACGATGAGAGTTCTAAAAATATTAACAAATTGTTGACAATGTAAGGAATGATAAAACGTCATCTTTCAAATGTGGCGGCCACAGTTGTGTCAAAATTTACCGTAAGGTTTCAATATTGAAGTCGTTGACGTTATATGAGGCAATGACCAATTTATGCTAATGCCTATTTCTCGAAAGTATAAGAAAGTGCACTTAACACAATATACATCATTTATATGAGGCAATGACCAATTTATGCTAATGCCTATTTCTCGAAAGTATAAGAAAGTGCACTTAACACAATATACATCATTTCTATACTATAGCGCTAATAGGTACTTCGTCGGCGAAATTGAAAATATAAAATACAAAACGGGCTGCATTTTTGGTCTATTGTTTATCCTTTAATGGATTGTGTACATGTATCTGACCATCATATGCCGCAAAACTTTGCGAAAAATAGAGCAGAGGCGGTTTGCTAATGGAAAGGTGGCGAGGATTAACAACCGAAAAATCTTCCTTTTTGGAAACGGTGCTTTAGAGACCAGAGTTGCTATGGTCATAAATTAAACTGGTGTTCACAGCTCCAGTAAAAATTGTTTTCCTATTTCCAGCAATTCTAAAATATCACGAAAGATACCGCTTGTAACATGTGAAAAAGGAATCAATGCAAAAACATGAAACAAACAAACAAACACAATTTTATACAATGTGATCAGGAATATTTGAAGCCGTTTTTTGCTTTTCAGCCTAGTATTCCATTTTCAGTGTTTTTCTGAGAAGCTTTAAAGTCGGTTGACAATCTGTAGATTTAACCGGCACAAACCTTAAAGTTCTAAATTTAAAAAAGCTATATTCTGGATAAGAAACTAAATTCCTAACAAATGTTTTAGTCGTGATAAAGCAGGATTCTGTATTGCTAGGACCACCAAGCGAGTGTCATTGCAATCTTTTTCTATCACTGTCGAAACAATGACAATACAACCATCTTATTTAGTTTGAAGGTTATGAATTTAAAATTAGAGTCTTTGTTGTTTGCATAGAAGTGTAGCATAGAATGTTTGTCTCGGAGCGATACGATTGGTCTTCCCACACCTTTCCCGCTGATTACATTCAATATTAGCTTTTAAAGAAGCCTATGACTGTTTAATAGAATGACGTTTCTACGATGACATTTCTTTTCTGATTCTCTGTAGATAGCAAATTTATTTTAAATTTCCATTTGAGTTATATATTTCCAACCATCTGTAAAAATTTATTCTTTATTGAACAATTGTCTCGTGCTGTGTCTGAAGTTGTATTGAAAGTTTCCACGCGTTTGCTTACGAGTTACACGCAGATGGGAGCAAGTTATCTTTTAGCGAGTTTTTCAGTCCTTTGTTGTCTTGGTTTAATATTATCTCTTGATCTGCTTTAACAGTAATCAAAGATGTGTTTACTCTTCATTCAAATTAGAAAAATCTGATAAACACACACTCAAAGTCGTTTGCGAAACTTGTTTTAGAAGTGAGCAATTTTAGTTTATTTGCATCTTCCGTTCCTTCAAAACAAATCGTCGACACAGTTCTCTACTCGTTCATCAGTTACTTTAAACAAAATATAGAGATTTGTCTTGGTTATGTACATTTATTTCCAAAGCTTTGAAACTGCGAGGAAAACTTGTTTATATCACTTAAGAGCGAAATTGTGAAAATGAAATGTTATTTTTGATGTTGCTGTAGCTACGATCGACAACTTCCTGAAACGTTTATCAACAAAACAAGATTTTAAATATCCCTCGATCATCCTAAATAGTAATGCTTGACTTTGGCAACTTTAAACACTGAATTGTGCAGAAAATCAAGAACAAACCATACTGGCGAACTATCGTTTATGAAGCTTTTATAAAACTATTAAGGATTTTTGCACGGTTTTTAGACACAAATAAAGCCAATAATTTTGTGCATAAATTGCTCAGGCCGTTAACCATGTGAACATTGAGTAAATTATAACAGAACACCAAAGCTCCAACTCTCAACACTATGTTAAACTGTTAATTTGGAAGAACAGAACAAAAGCACTATTTTCAGTGGACTTCAACTGGATCTAAAACCAACAACTTTGAAATAAAATGAAGAGTTCAACTTCTATTACAGCAACCAAGAGACTCGAGCTATTGAATCACGTTCACAGTTTTACTCCCAATCCTGCCCGTGTAGTGAAACAACTAAATACAATTAACAATAACATAGCTTCTACTTACGAACGATATCATCGGCATATTGAGAGAAGCTGCAACTCTCGCCTCGGTGTCACAGGTGCAGGCAGGACCTATGAAAGCGTCGACTCGTCTTTCCCACTGATACACCAAACCACTAATTGCTTTCTCTTCTTTGCACAATGTGTCATTCCAGATAAATTCTAGTCGTATTCCTGGTCTAATGCTGGATTCATTGTTGATTTTCTCCACCGCCAGAGTAACGGCCGATGCATAATATTTGCCAGCGTTAAAGGTTGATCCGGTGGCCGTTGCACTTGCGAAAGGAATCAGCACCCCCAATGTAATATCGCCTTTGGAAGCACAGAAACAAGTCACTGTCAATAATAATAGCAACGTTGTTTGAATCCTTAGAAAGCCTCCAGTGTCAAGAAGTGAAAACAACATGGCTGTATTTCAGAGTTCGTCTTCGGATATTTTTCATGTTGATACTCTATACATGATGAATTCTTCACCACGCACTATATGCTAATCCATTATTTGCAGTAGATTGTCTGCCATAGCATGAGAAATATCTTCGTCATCCATTACTGGTGATTAAAGGATTTAGGCTATACAGTTATGACGTCACACGCCCGAATCCTATTGTCTAAGAGCTATATATATATAGTAAAAATCAGCAAAGATATTTTCAAAGAACGGACAAGGGTTTCACTGATAGATAATCATATTTACGCAAATTACAAACGCTACTGCGCAAGTAATGTCCCTCTGCTTGGCGTAAGATTGTTTGTAAGTAATTAGAACTCAGACAACTAATTCTTCAGAATTAAAATTATATAATAGCAAAGTTGTTAATAATTTTAATGCCCCTGACAGTCCTGTTAGGGCCTGTTCATGTATTTGGCGGACACAATAAGCGGGCTGGTTTGTTTAACAAAATCTTGCCTTACGCGGCCTGCTTGCCAATCAGCAGTATCTCGCTTCGTATCTACCTGGCTACTCTTTTCTTACGTTCTGTGTATTGACATATATGAAAAGGAGGGATGCGATGGTCGCTGGCAAGCTTGCAGGAATCTTCTCGTATGAAAGGTTTAGCTTGCCTCCTAGAATGAAAATGTTGCAGCTTTTTTTATGGGAGGTGTACTAGCCCGGTAAGCCGGTGAACTTATCATATTGAAAGATTTTAATCTCGGTTAGCAAGGGTGAGTTCGCTCTAGGCCGGATGAATCTTACCACATGAAAGCTACATATAACCTGCTCTTTCCCGGGCTAGTCCACCTTCACATGTAAGAAACCATTAGAAACGCAAAACTCTATATGTAAATATAAAAGTGAACACATTTATCATCAGAGAACGCTTTTGCACTGCGTCTAACTAAAGTAACAGATGAAAGTGTATGCATGAAGTCGCGTAAAAGAAATGTAGTGTTTCTGCTATACATCGATCAATACAATTCAGAAAAGCACATCCCTGTTTAACAAAAGAGATGGGCTTGGGAAGCTGACCAGATATCAAACGTTAATGAATTGACAAACCTAATTCTCTAAATACTGATATTTACTCTAGCCATATTTGGTACCCTAAGAAATGTCCTTAACTTTTTGTTTAGAAATTGAGATTGTACAGTTAGTTAAAGGACGGTTACATTTACAATTTCTCTTTACCTTTCTTATGTTCATCGGGTTAGTTGATCGATACCTTTATATTTTGAAAAAAATATTCTCAAAAATCTTTTTTCAGAAATTATAAAACGAATTAAATCAAGAGAACACTAAACTACAAACACTTAAAACCCCAAAACATTCTGAAAACGCGAATTAAGCTGAAACCTTCCACCCTTAAGATATTTTATCGTTGACTGCAACAAATTTTTCAGACTATTTTATGCTCAGGAGTTTCTCTTAAACGCTCTTTTATTTTTTCACAATTCAGGTAAGGACAAATAAATTGTATAGCACAAAGTACTTACGTTTAAAGCACGTCCCGTTAATATCCAGGCAGTAGGCCGTATCAGATGGTACACCCATGCCATGGGGCCATAAAACTGTCTTGCTGGAGTCGAGTTCAAGCTTGTAGTTGCGTCCCTTGCTGACTTGAAAACTTCCAACCTGTTCAAATGTTTCTGCAAGCAAAGTGTTGCCATGGAAAGGTTGGCTAGTTAGATAAAGTGGGTTTCCATAGTCTTTTTATTAATGAACCCTGTTCACCTAGGCGTGGTTTGTTATTGTTTTCATCAACTCCACGAACAAAACGGGTGATATGCCACGTTAAAATTGTCAAACAGTGCCAGTAACGATATGATAGACTATTCGATGGTTAAATGTAAACTAGTTGAACCAAGAATTGGAACAGGTTATACCTTCTCTGAACACTTACGGTATCACTACACTTTATGAATGGCTTTGTCGTTTATCATATATTCGGCTATTATTGTTTTGATCAACAAAGGTTAATATTGTATGTTTTTCGCCCGTGAAATTTGGTGTATAGCTTATATTCGAGCGTTAGCTCACATCTGAGCAGACTGAAGGATTGTGGGGAAATCAGTGTTTATTATAAAAAAATCAATTTTTGCGGATCGAAAAAGTAAGGTTGTTCCATTGGTTGGAATTTGGGTCTTTTAACATGCATGTGTTTTAGGATTTGAGGAATGGACAGGTGTTGCAGAGTTTACGAGAACAATTAAAAGCTTCTGTTTCTGAGTTGGAAGAAAGTGAACTTCTGACAAGTTTGAATCATCAGATGAGAGGCGGATTAGGGAAAATCGGCAATGTTTCTGGATCTGATTGTAAAAGTATAAAAAATGCTGCTTTTCTAGCAGCTAAATTGTTAGGGTGAAATTAATTAAAACAAACGTGAAAAGATTTTCGTTCTTCTTTGTTTGAGCCTGATAGTTTCAGAGCGGACTATCTGTTGACGTTTTGAACTCCATTGAGTGCTTTGGATACAACATTGTCAGGATAGGCATCTTCGGAATAGAAATTGGCTGTTCATTGCATTAAGAGTTGAAGTCTGAATCATCGCTACAAACTCTAGGGAGTCTGAGAAATTGGGAGTGCAGAATTGAGTCTTTGACGTGAGGTGGGTGGAAAAAACGAATCACTTGACAGCAAGTAACTGTGCGAGACTGTGAGCTTATAGTGAACTCAGCATGGTTTTCAGGTTATTGTCCGATTGTCAGAAAAGTTGATTAAAGAAAATTGACTTAGGTTTCAGAAATTTCCCATGTGACTTTGACAGCCGGATTGAAGTGGTTCACAAAGCCAATAAATCGATGATGTTCTTCTCTAGTGCAGGATTTTTGTTCTACATAACCAACGAAAGAATAAGCGTAATTTAAGGTCCCACTTTAGTTCTCATGGCCACGCCGTAAATTGCTTAAAGAGATCTCCGGAAAATGAAAAGCAACTGATTTAGTGTGAGACTGACAAGTTCGGCCAAAAGAAGCAGTGAAGCGAAGCAAAATGCAGGCTGAATCTGGTTGAGTCGAAAGAGTTGAATTTGGTCGAAAAACTACAAAGTGTTTGAAACTCTCAGTCGTTCGGGATTACGGTAGACAGAGAAGTGATGTTCAAGGTAAAAAGGCATTTGTTGTTGCCCGGAAAGCTAAACATTTAAAATGGCAAAGGCATGATTAAAGTCCCTTGTGTATTAAAGTTGGCAATGATTTAACAAAATAACCTATTTTCTTGTCCAGAATAGATAGATAGATAGATAAATATATAGACCATTCATATTGTATACCATCGGCATCGCACGTGCGTCGATTGTTCACCTTCATACACTGGTGATTCGTGCAGAAATCTCGATAACATGTGAACGTCACAAAACAATCAGAGCCCGCATGACACCTCCGATAGAATCCAAATCACCCATTTAATTGGAAAGTTATCACAGTCATTCATCCCTTTCAGAATCAGAACATATTTGGAACCTATGTTCATTGCAAAATGCCAACCCGGCCTGGACAAGCACGTTCACGCGTATACCCTAAACCTATTCCCAAAGGGGGTCACATAACATATAAACACTATCAAACTTCCAAACGGCAGTGCAAGACCTGATGATGATCATAACACCCTAAACCTGTTCCCAAAAGGGATCATATAACATCTGAATACAATCAAACTGGAGAAAATACGGAGAATCCTTTATTCTTCCTTCTCGAACTTTAAATAAGAATGAACGTTATCAGTCTACAGCGTCTGCCCCCTCCCCCCAAAATACCCCCAGCATTTATTGTTATTGGTTTTGTACACTTACCGGTGGGCGAGCTTCGATAATCTAGTAGGACAAGGTTGTACTC
>JAOBRH010493699.1:0-10020 GCA_027575125.1 Umimayanthus parasiticus | reverse complement strand
AGCAACGGTGCTATATTAAAGTTCCGAAGTTTTTGGTTTTCTTTCCTGGCTTGTAGGGGAGACAAAAACAAGGTCGGGGAGGAATTAACAACTAAAATTTCGACCGATTTCCAACAGAACAACATGCGAGTTTGTGACTGTCGATCGCCAGATTCGGACTCAATTATTGGTTGCCTCAAAGCAGTGAAAAGCTGACAAAATCGGAGACTCCAACTTGCCTGTCACACCCGTGAGAATATATGCTATTGAATTATTCTTTACTGTATGCAGTGTACTGCTGAACAAAGGAAAATTAAAAAACTGTGAACTCGAGTGTGTGTTTGTCTTCAGCGATGGCGACGCGACAAATTTCCCGCCTGTTTGCTGTGCGCACTCCCCGTTTGGCGGGAATTTTAGACCGTAGGGAAACCAACACAATAGTCTTGTTTATTTTATTTGTTCTTACATTTCAATTTACCAATTTAATTTCCGGTCACCAAATTTGTTTGTTTTTAATTTGATTTGCTTGTAACAATGTCTGGTAAGGAAAACGATTGCAAGAATGACCAGGAAGATAGTTTTGTTCGCTGCCGTTGGAAGGAAACCTGTCCGCACCAAACCGAGAACCAAATCAAAGCACGCAAAGAATTACTCTCCAATTCATTTCTGGCAAGCACCCTGACTGTCAACTTCTTCTATGGTTGTTTTCCAAGATTTCCTTCCTCGATGGAGCTGTGGGCAAAGGGCTCCAATCTGCATACACCACAAATTGCAATGCTGCCGACATCAAATAACATTTCTCACTGAAATTTAACATTTATCACTGAAACTTTAAAAGATTAGGAGTCTAACTCTGAAACCTATAAACAGTTGTTTTAGACCCTAGGCATTTCTAATATAAGTCTATGGAACAAAAATTTTAAAAAAATATTATATTATCTAGGAAATAATTTAGACACGTATAAAAGAGTATTGAGAAGTGTAAAACAGGAGAAATGCAAATAAATGTTACCCTCTGATTCTCATCCCCTCCACAAAGCTAGTTCAGCGGGACGAAAATGTCCCGTAGCTTTGTTGCAATTTTGAACTCGATGGTGGCCAGGTGGACACAGCTTGGTGCATGTTCTCGCTCAGTGGATTGTCTTCCTTAATTAATAAGCCCTTTGTTTTGCCTCTTTTTTGTGGTCGTAGTCTCGCTGGTTGCTCAAAATCCTTTTTGTCGTCCCGCTATTGTCTACTGCAGGGTTTCTGCTTGTTCTTGATAATGAAAATGGATACCACTGTTATGCTTCACTACCATTAGGTCATCGTGGTCTTCATTATTAATGAACTTCCAGGTAAATAAGTTTTCCGTAGCACTTGGTTGATCACTTAGTTGCTGTTGAAAGGTGAAGCGTCTGGTATTCAAAGAATTGGTCGTCTGTTGGCTTTAACTCCCTTTACACAAGGTACGTCTGGCAATTGTTCGCTGTAGTTTGATTTTTAGCAATGCAAAACTCAAGTCAACCAATTTCGTTTATTGGATTGAACTAAACTTTAATTAGCCATTTGCTACATATGATTTTCATGCAAAATTTTGTTATTTAAACGCTGTGCTTTTAATCACTTTGTGGATTTGCAAGCAAGTTCATCATTACTTTTATTGACTTTTGAACTCTGTGGCACGCTTTGCGATTTGTTCCAGTATTGAGCGGTTTATAATTCAGTGTAATATATCTCATTTCTTAAACCCTTTAGAAATATTTAATTACGTAAAACTGAAAACATTTTTTCCTATTCAGAGTTTTACTGTCTTTACCAATTTGCTCGTTCAGTTTTGAACGTTCTGTAACATTTGCAGAATCTGTGTGAATTCTAATACCTTTTTCCTCTGTGAGCGCATGGGTGGAATTGACTAACAACACATCCAAAGTCCTAATGGAGATATCCTCTGTCAGTTCCAAAGAGGTTTCGGTGCTTTCATGTAGATGTTAAATGTAGCTCGCAATAGCTTTCAACAACCTGAACCTTTGTTACGGTCTAGTTAATAAAAGCTCACTATTTAGTAGTTGGGAAGTGAGATGAAGTTCTTAAAGATACAGGTAGGAAAAAAATTCTAAAAACACAAAATCATCAAGAAAACCGAATTCCCCATGTTGAAAATGTTATATGAAAAGCAATGTAAAATGTTACTTGGTAATCTATGAACAAACGTTTTCGTGCCACGCGAGCACATTTTCAGGTGAATACCAAGTAATATTTTACCAATTGCTTTTATAAAATAAAAAGTTTTCAATGCGATGTTCTACGTATACGATACGATTTCTTGTGATTTTGATGTCGCACATATCAGTAGTATACAGTCGCGATGTTTACACGGATTTACATTTAACACCTCTCAACCTAAACTAAAACTAAGTATTTAATAAGACAATTATTCCACTCACGCTTGTTGGATATGAGCTTATGATGACCGAATCAGTACTCCACACCTTGTCCGTCCGCTGTCTAAAAGCTCATATGATCCAACGCGCGTTCGTGGAATAATTGTTAAATATACGCATGTATGTTTTTCTATGGATATAGGAAGGAAACGCAGCTACTCTTGCAATGACTTCTTTTAACTCCGCTGGATTCACAAGAATAACAGTGGTTCTACTAACCTTGAGTTCAGGTATGTGATAAAGTTATAAAACTTCTGTAAACGAAAAATGTGAATATTTAGCTTGAAACAAGGGTGGAAGTGAAAACATGGCAAACTGCGAACAACCTAAATACATTTTATCCAATAGTATACAATTATCCCTCGTAGTGAAGGTATGGATATTTACCTCGCGAAGTGGCGAGGTAAATATCCGCCGCTAGGCACCGATACTGAGGGGGATAATTGTTTCAGTATTTGCCAGATCAGTGAATAGGTATGGAGAAGTCCAGTTTTAAATACTCTGAAATAGTGAAAACTGCCTTGTTTCTAGAATAAAGAGCGCGTACCGTCACGCATGAATGCTAAAAAGTAGATAAATGACTGTAAATAAATAGTCTCGTACTGATCCCTTGTTATAACATACCTTCCATAGCTTTAGTTGCAAGTGCATCGCATGACACAGCGGAAGTAACCGACCGAACAGGTAAGCAAGGCAAGTCGCAAATTGGGTCACCTTTAAGAGTTTTGAATCAAAAGCGCGCCTGCGCACTAGACATTACGAAGAGCTGTATCATGAATTCATCCCCGAGCTCACGTTTTCATCTGGCCTGCGGCAGAGATGGATCGAGAGCTCTGGTGAAAGGCACAGACTAGCGCATGCGCAGCAACGACTTCTCAGCGATACACACTGACACACTGTACAGTACTTAGTGTAGAAATGCTGTACGAGGCAGTTCGCAGATCACAAGATTGGCTCAAACTTTTTGCCAGAGATTTTTGGTTCGTTGTGCAGACCAGATATTAATATGAACTAAAGAACGAGATTTGAAAGAGTTGTTGAAGAACGTTAGAAATGTCAAGGAGTGTCTAAGGGTCGGTGATGCTGCTTATCCCGTATGATGGCCTCTAGTTTCAAAGGTTGCTCTTCGTAGTAAGAATGAATTGTTGTTCAAATTGTTCTTTGTGCTGCCTTTTGAATTTAAACGACGTACTAACATCATAGAGAAGGCACAGACTGTAATTTCTTCTACATCTTCCCCATATAATATCTGGATTTTGTTTGTAACACCTGGTTTCTCTAAAAGAAAATATAATTTATAGGTTGATATAAGTTACCAGGTGTTAATATAATGCTTTTTATTCACTCATATGTTGCATTACAAAAGGTAAAACATTTCTAAAAATATTTTGTAACTGTGTGTTCACCTTCGGGCAGAAAAATTCATCAAACAACTTTTTAAACTATCTGAACTACTTCGGGGGAGAATTATATAAATGTTTTCATTCTTTCACTTATTTGTTTTGTTTGATCAATCCATCCATCAATCAATCCACATCAATCCATCCATCAATCAATCCACATCAATCCATCTATCAATCAATCAATCAATCACTGATTCATAGTCGTTCATTGACTGATTGTTTGATTCACTCGTGGCATGGTTTATTTATTCGTTCTTCCCCTATCGCTTTTTTTCTTAACAATGACATTATGCTTGGATTCTTCCAAACCTTTTTTCTTTTTCTTAATGACAAGATTGTGCTAAGATTCTTGCAAACCGTTATTCGCTATCTCTTCCACTTACCTCCCTGGTCGTCTTTACCTACAAGAAACCAAATTATAGGTCCTTGAATACAAGGGAGTTTGTGTTTTTACTCCAAAAGGCAGCGAACTTGTTTAAAATGAAATACTTTTACAGACAACCAAGGTGAGAAACGATCGGCGGCATCTCTGCAGAGATTGACCAAAGACGCAACACATTGGAAAAATGAAAGGATATTTGCCCTCCAGAATAGCGGCTATGGCTGTTGGTGTCGTCCACACGGGTTCGGAAGGACTGTCGATAAAGTCGACTTGTGAGTACATGCTTTGTGCCATATGGTGAACATTTACTCACGTAACATCAATAACAATGTGTTCGAATGTCCGTGGACTTATCATGTTAATGTACAGATCGTTCTTCAGTCACCATTTTGAAATTGCTATTAATTTTAAAATATCTCAGTTAATTACTTACCATAGAAGAGCCATCCATAGGAGTGCTAATAAACCATTATTATTATATTTGTCGTTATTAAGCCATTGCCTTGAGTCACTGAAGGATATTAACCAAACATGCACTGTTACGTTGAGCTATGCATATTCTCTTCAACCTAGTGCATGTGGTAGGGATCGGCATTAATTTATGAATTCATTGCATAAACCAGGATGGCAATTGCCGGGGGGAGGAGGCAGGGGGTGGGAGACAAATCTTTAAACAGCTCTAGGAAAGTCTGGTGCTTCTCCCATCCTTTACCCCTTATCAACCTCTATATTTTTCTTCGATATCAGTCAATTATATAACCTGAGTTCCATACTCTGAAGGTCCCTAAACAACTCTCAGAAAATCTGGTGCTTTTCCCATCCTTTGAAAATTACGAGAAAGCTTAAATATTTTTATTTATTTACTTATTTATTTAGTTAGTTAAATAGTTAGTTAGTCAGCAAGTTAGCTAGTTAGTTAGTTAGTTAGTCAGCAAGTTAGCTAGTTAGTTAGTTAGTTAGTCAGCAAGTTATTTTATCAGCAAGTTAGCTAGTTAGTTAGTTAGTCAGCAAGTTAGTCAGCAAGTTGGTTAGTTAGTGAGTTAGTTAGTAAGTAAGTTAGTTAGTCAGCAAGTTAGTTAGTTAGTTAGTCAGTAAGTTAGTCAGCAAGTTAGTTAGTCAGCAAGTTAGTTAGTCGGCAAGTTAGTTAGTCAGCAAGTTAGTTAGCTAGTTATTCAGCAAGTTAAGTTAGTTAGTTAGTTAGTCAGCAAGTTAGTTAGTTAGTTAGTCAGCAAGTTAGTTAGTCAGCAAGTTAGTTAGTTAGTTAGTCAGTAAGTTAGTTAGTCAGCAAGTTAGTTAGTCAGCAAGTTAGTTAGTTAGTCAGCAAGCTAGTTAGTCAGCAAGTTAGTTAGTTAGTTAGTCAGCAAGTTAGCTAGTCAGCAAGTTAGTTAGTCAGCAAGTTAGTTAGTTAGTCAGCAAGTTATTTTATCAGCAAGTTAGCTAGTTAGTTAGCTAGTTAGTCAGCAAGTTAGTTAGTCAGCAAGTTAGTTAGTCAGCAAGTTAGCTAGTTAGTTAGTTAGTCAGCAAGTTAGTTAGTCAGCAAGTTAGTTAGTCAGCAAGTTAGTTAGTCAGCAAGTTAGTTAGTCAGCAAGTCAGCAAGTTAGCTAGTTAGTACGTTAGTTAGTCAGCAAGTTAGTTAGTTAGTTAGTCAGTAAGTTAGTTAGTCAGTAAGTTAGTCAGCAAGTTAGTTAGTCGGCAAGTTAGTTAGTCAGCAAGTTAGTTAGTTAGCTAGTTAGTCAGCAAGTTAGTTAGTTAGTTAGTTATTTAGTTTAATTTGGTGGTTAGTTAGTTAGTTAGTTAGCCAGCTAGTTAATTAGTTAGTTAGTTATTTAGTTTAATTAGGTGGTTAGTCAGTTAGTAAGTTAGTAAGCTAGCCAGCTAGTTAATTAGTTAGCTAGTTATTTAGTTTAATTAGGTGGTTAGTTAGTTAGTTGGTTAGTAAGCTAGCCAGCTAGTTAATTAGTTAGCTAGTCATTTAGTTTAATTAGGTGGTTAGTTAGTTAGTTAGTTAGTAAGCTAGCCAGCTAGTTAATTAGTTAGCTAGTTATTTAGTTTAATTAGGTGGTTAGTTAGTTACTAAGCTAGCCAGCTAGTTAATTATTTAGTTAGTTAGTTATTCTCATGAAGACTAACATTAGTGATATTATGATTATCTCAGATGCAGTGGCAAACTACCCGCCCAATGATAATCTGGCTAAATGCAAACACGCTTTGTGCCTTTGTGACGTTGAATGGGCGCGATGCATCGGCCACTACAAGAACAGGTACAAGAAAAAATACCTCGGATACAACCAAGGCAAATGCATAGTTACAGGTAAAATCTGGCAAACTGGTTTTAGTGTGTTTGCTCATTGTCAACATTGCAGCTTACTGTGATGTTAAATTACAAAGAAGTGTTCGAACCGAATGCATAAGGCACAGGTGCCCCTGCCACTCACTGTATGGTCAATACAAAACTTAAGGCCCTGTTACACTGCGCAAATTTTAACTTCCCTTTTTTCCTTTTCATGTTTGTATAACTCATGCGTTTCTTTTTTAATTTTGCTTCAAGCTGTGTGAACATGAAAACTAGAAACTTTAATTTTCAAGCCGCACGAAGATTGAAATGATTCAGAGTTTGTTGTTCACGTTCTCCGAAGTGTGAGCTTTTCACATTCTGTTTCAGTTCTAGGAAGACGGTGGAAAAAAGGCCAGCGCATCTGGCTGCATTCCCACGTGAAGTCATTGTATTCTGTAATTAAGTCTATTGTTTTGTAACGTTCTCGTCTGGAACACACAAGTGTAGCGTTCTTTCAAATATTTGATACAGCTATTTCGAAAATGGTCGTCATGCATAGTCAATAGTCGATACCGGAACCGAAAGGAATTGTGGGGTTCAAGCAGCACAAATAATATTTTACGGTTAGCACTGACTTTGCAAAATATAGTGTGGGTTCACCATAATCTAGATGCCACGGCCATACAGTAACAGCCTCCGCTGGTGTGTAATCACTCATTATGACTGTACCCAAAGTTCATTTCGGTTCCACTTTTGACAATTGCATGACTACGACAACCTTTTTTGAAATAGCCGTATACAACTTTTGGAACAGAAGTATCGGAAAGTACTTGTGTGCACTGGAATACACTCTGAAAAATGGCAAAAGTGTGTCCTATGTGTCCTAAATTCTGTTGATGTAGAAAGTTATACATATCAAATAGTTACTAACATTTTTCCTTGTTAGTAATACTTAGAAAATGTTTCCAGGAAATGGAATTAATTCGGATGTGGTTATCTTATTACTCGAGACAATAACTCAGCTCACTTTTTGTTGTTATAAACATTCAGACAGGACTACATCAAAATCGAGCGCAGATGTGATTATTTTGACACAAGACAATCGACATATATCTGCAGCAACACTCTCAAAGATAAAGAACATAACCAAGAGTTTGGTTCGTCGTCTAGACCAAAGCAGCAATATTACCCTTAGATATGCTTGGGGAACCTATGCCTCCCGTTCAGGTGTGTCTGATTTCGTATCGAAGACCGCAGTTACATCGCTAGTTGATAACTACACTCACGGATCCAGTGGCAAGGTGAACTTCCTAAAAGGTGCCTTGGACCGGGTGAAAATTAAACTCTCCAACATTACTGGAAACCAGGCCAAGGTAAGTTATCAACACATTCCACATGTCATTTTTGTCTCAATGAGTTTTGATCTCAATCCACAGCTTTTGTCAAGGTTGTGCAAAAACTCTGTTTTGCTAATGAAAGTTTATGAATGTGGCGCCAGTCCTTCTTAAAGAGCTTTACACTCTTGGGCTGAGGCAGAATGTTCTTCAATATTTTGAAGATTTCAGCATCAAATGTTCTTAAATGTTCTTAAGCATCATTATTAGTATTGGTTGTACAGTTGTTATTTTCCATTCGCACAAACCAACCGGAAGCTTAACTGTGGCAAGAAAGGATTATAACAATATTAAAGAAAGAAAGCTCAATTAAAATCAACTTTGTACATGCACAGCACCGTAGGCGATGTTGTACTGATGAACATTAGCCGAGAAACAAACTATTTCCGTGATTTTTGTCCAGTATACAAAATAAAAGTTTTTTGCCTTTCCACAACCTTAGCATGTTCTCAGCATGGTCTCAGCATGGTCTCCTCATGTTCAGATATAAAAAAGGTTTTTATAAGAAAAAAGAGTGTAACCATCATGTCCTCCAGTTTGTGGTCAATGATTACCTTTTTTGGATCATTCGGTATATTAGATGGCCGTATACATCGTTGTTTTCACTAAAGGGTCGAAACATCCATCCTTCAAATGTCATTTACGAAGGGAATTTTGAAGCCTGTCAAGTAAGCTACATTGGCGAAACTGGCCGTAATTTCTCCGTCCGAAAACAAGAAAACGAAGATAAAATCGTTGTAAAGACAGAGCCCGCACGCCATCTGTATGCAAATCAAGGCCATTGTTTTCCTCGGAGAATACTTGGCACGCGCAAAATGTGAAAATTAAGGCACATTGAAGAAGCCCTTCTCGTTGGTTGATACCAGATAACCTTAAACATGCAAGTCTCCGCCTTCTATTTGACTCTATACCCAATGCAAAAGGAATTGCTTAAGTCTAGTTAGTTCCACAGATGTGCAATTTCTCTTCTAATATCCTGGTACATCTGGCTCTCTTCTTTCTCTTTGGGGTCCTCCTTTTCTACGATGCTAGCATCATCAGGTACAGCAATGTCGATTACGATGCACTCGTTCTCTTTTCGGTTTACCAGTACTGTGTCGGGTCTCCGGGCTTGGATTTCGCGGTCCGTCTGAATGGTAAAGTCCCACAGAAGTTTTATGGTAGCAGTTTCGATAACTGGTTTTGGCTTGTGCTCATACCATTTCTCTGCGACATCAAGTCCATACTGTTTCGCGATTGACCAGTGCACAATCCTGGCAACGTTGCCATGCCGGTGCTAATGTATTGCATTTGTGCCATCTTACGGCATTCACACAGCAAGTGACCAGGCAAGTGACCCACCGTCTCGTCTTTCACACCGCACATTCTACACAAAGGAGATAGCTGCTGTTTCTTGATTTTTGATTTGATCACATTTGTTCTCAAAGCTTCATCTTGGGCTGCTGTAATCAGCCCCTCTGTTTCCAACTTCAAGTCACCTCTCATCATCCAGTCCCATGGTGCCTCGTCCCCGACATCTTCGGTTTGACGTAAGATCTGGTCATGTAATTCCTTAGTCTTCCATTCCTTAGTCTTCCATTATTATTATTATTATGATTATGATTATGATTTTGATTATGACTATGACTATGACTATTATTATTATTATTATTATTATTGTTATTATTATTATTATATCGAATAAATTCCTTAGAATTCGAACGTTTTGAGTAGCTATATCTGTCCTCATCGTGTCTACCTCAAGGTCGCCAAGTAGATTAAATCGAGCATCAATTTTGTCGATTATTTGTAGTCTTTGTACAATAAAGAAGTCCGACAGTGAGTGGGAGGAGGGGATCGGTACCACGTGCTAACCAGGAATGGCGGTTTACATCGTGGATTGGTGATTTTAACTCTATTCGGCCTGGGCTTTTTTGGAGTTCCTGGGCCTGGGTGGGCTCCAAAAGTCCCCCTCCATAAATCCGAAAGTATTGATGCGGTTGACATGAAACTTGGAGGTTAGGTAAAACATTATTAGCTAATTAATTTCAATAGGATACGCGTCAATATGACGTCATTTTCACCCAAAATCATTGTTTTTTTAGTATTCTTTCTTATATTTGTGCAGAAAGCCAGCACAGCCAAAAACTCATGATTAAAAACACTTGATCAATACGTCAAGCAA
>JAOBRH010493588.1:0-10021 GCA_027575125.1 Umimayanthus parasiticus | reverse complement strand
GGAGATGTCAGTTTCGCAGTCCTTATCTGAAAATTTCGAAGCAGAATTCACAAAGGCAGCTTGCATTTCTTGCTTGGCTCTCAATGGCTCCGAGACTACATCAAGTGCAGTGTTCACTCCAGTTTGTGGCTCATGAGCCCCCGCAACACCCGTACAGCTGGGAAGATCGTCCTGCGCTTGCATTTCCATTTCTGCCGCTGACTCAATGATAACGACTTCAGGACACGTTACCGGCGAGCTTCCACACTCGAACGAACCAACAACAGCGACACCACAAGGTTCATTTAAGTCCTCGACATTTTGCCTCTCCGGAGATTCCACCCCAAAGGACATTGTCTTTGCGAAATCCTGTGCCACTGAGTTCACAATTTCCTCCAGAAAACCTGCCACAGAGCCGTTGCCATTGTTTTTAGACTGGTTCTTTTCAGAAGCTAAAAACGTCGATTTTCTATTCGATTTAAAAGTGGTCGATTCTAAGTAACTTTCGTCATTGAATGAACACTCCAACAGCCGATCGCTGTCTCTTTCTTCGAAACTTTGGTTTTTGGGTGTTTTAAAGTATCTTGGTTGTGTAACCCTGTCTATAAGGTCCTCTAGCCATTTTGCCACATCCTCCTGATCGCAACCGACAAACTCTTCGGGCCTCACACTCCCGCGCTCTAGCGAGTTGCGATTTGGCGTTGGAGGTCCAAAGTAAGTGTCTTGCGTTGACGCATCACTCCCAGTTCGCTCCCGCAAGTTTATCTTTTCAAATCCTATTGCTAGTTCTCTTGAAGGACTCAGAGAGTCAACTTTTATTGATGGATTTTGCAAGTTAAGTTCTAAGCCCTTAAATTCCAGTCGACCTTCACAAGATCTAATCTCCGATGAATTGGTTCTAGTTCTTATTTCTCTCGAGGAGATGGACCTTACTTGTGTATCGCCTCTCGGAACCTGCCCCGGTTGGTCAACCAAGTTTATTTTCTCGAGGTCACGAGTCATTTCATCCGAGGGGCTCATAACAAGTTCGAAAAAGTCTTTCAAACTCTCGCCCGTATAAAGGCCTTTCTCACTGCTGCTTGTTACTTCCTCATCCGTGCTAGAAGAGTCCAAACTTGGTTGAATCTTCCATCCGGTGGGCCCCAAGCCCGCTCCTATCCCCAGCTCGTCCATCCGGGAGTCTGCAGTGAACACGCTGTCTTCTGACGGAGTGTAGGAAGACAAACTGCAGGACTTCAAACGCCACTCCCTTCCTTCAGCAGATGTGACCGAGGAAGAGTTTCCGTGAGGGCAAAGTCGACTCCTCTCAGACTCTGGATAGTAACTCGCTGTGAATAATAACAAAACAATTGCAGTAAGTAGGGAAACAGCATCAATCGCGTGTCATCTCGGTGATCGACTGTTCTGGGTGTCAGGGGTCCAGGATGGGGTAGGGGGGGGGGGGTCGAAGGTGGTAGAAAGAGGGGAGAGGAGGGGTGCAGTTCTGTCTAAAGCCACACTAAAAAAATCCGTGCTTCGCGTCATATCTCTGAACTGATTTCTTCACCTTTCTTTCCGTGTGCGGTATTAAAATTACCAGTGAGAAACTAACACCACATAAAAGTTGTGTGCCATGACGTGATGTATGTCAGCAAACACGTGTCTGGTCAAAGAAAAGCGGGTAAATATCTATGGATTCGCTTTGACCTGTATCCTCGCTGATTGTACGTGCTCGAGACTCGTTTGTAAGGGTACAACACAGTTTTGTTTTACTCCTAACCCCGCAGTACCTTTCTAGGAGTTAGGAAAAACAGGAGGAAACTAATAAGCCATATTGGGACATTTACAATAGCGACTCGATAACGCCCATATCTTACAGTTGCAAAACTGCCTATAAAGCAGAACTTGTGATACAACAATTTATCTTTCGACGTTCGAGTTGTCTACATAGCGAGAATCTGGCAACAGTGTGAAAACGAATTAGAGATTATGTTGTGTTCCTCTTAAACAGTGATGGTGATATCAATGTCACAGTGATGGCAACTGACAGCGCTGTGACAACGATGTGCACATCAGCAATTCTCTATTGTACAGTATCTTACCTTCACTTTCGAATCGAAGATCTGTTAATGAGGGCGCCTCCGTTGTTATCTGAGGTGTAACCTCGCGACTCCGTCGACGGAGATCTCGCCCACTCCTCGATTTGATAACAGCATTCTTAACCGAGATCACAGTTGACCATTTCTCCAAGTCAGTACGTGAAATCGCTCTAAAATTTGCCTGTTTATCCCCTGAGTACAAAATGTTTAAGAGATACAGACCATTTTCGTAGTCAACCTCTTTCGTGAGTGTAGCATTCTCCAAGGGAATCATTTTCCTTGGTTCGCTGGCGCCCTCAAAGTCGTACACCAGCATGTAATCGTCCCGCAATACACACCACCGTCTGACTTGACTTCTGCACTTGTCATTGGCGTTCAACTCCATCAGAAAACTGCTGAACTTACCATCGCTATCAAACAAGCTGCCACAAGAAAACCGCCTTTCCGCGTCATAAGATGAGAGCGAAATCTTGTCCCGTAACTTTACTTCAGGTTTTTCAGATGATTTAAATGAAGTTCTAAGATCTGAACGATTAAATTTCCGAAGAAATAAACCATCGTCGGAAACTTTCCGAAGGAGCTTTGCGCCACTCGCTCTGCCTTCGCTAAAGACTCGGAACAGCTTTCGATTGTCGTTATCCATCTTGATGTCATTATCACTTGCAGATTTCTTGTACCGTTGCCGTGGCAACTGGTTTGTTGGACTACCGATTTCCTTATTTGGATGGCAATATCGTGAGAAAATGCTGAGCCACTGCTTAATTACGTCCTGGTCAACATTTTGGAACGAAGTGCTTTTGCCATCGTGGTGAACACAGAACCCAAATAAATCAGTAGATTGATTGCTACTGTTGTCTTCAACCCGCAGACTGGCCAGATCCCAACTCTTCAGCGGTTTATCAGACTCTTCGTTGTAATACACGAGGAATTTCTCGCTCGTTGCCACGCACCATCTCCTGAGCAGAGTTACTGCTCCACTCTTCTCGCGCATTTCTTGAAGATAACCAGCCATAAGTTTATCAGTGAGCTGATCACTGTTCGAAGATGTGCGGAAACTGCTACAGGATGTCCATTTCTCCTCCTTCAGTGGTGGAGAAGTAAGGCGACGGGGAGATTCTTCGGCTTCATTTATTTTCTGTGCGAACGTTTCACTCTGAGTTCTGCGATGCATCTTGATGCCAGGAGAAGGCATCCTGACCATACATCTTGTGGTGGTCTCCTCCTCGTTGGGGCCGGACACTGCTTCTTCTAAGTTCTTCAACCATCGGTTGAGATCGGCTTGGTCGTTTGCGAGAAAGCTAAATTGCTCATTCTTGAGTTTAATTTGGAAACGGAATAATTTATTACCAGGGTCACTGTTATCAGTGATCCAAGCGTGTTCCAGAGGAATCTGTTTGATGGGATCAGAAGCTCTATGGTCCGTGTACACCAGTAACATCTTCCCTTTCACCGTGCACCACCGTTTGGTGTTTCTCACGTAGGATTCTTCACTCACGTTCATTTCTGTTAAAACGCCTCCAGTATAGTTCACAGTGTTGACATCAGAAGACAATGCTGCATTCTCTTCACTGTGTAGGGAGTCCGACATGTCATATGAGCTGTGGGATTTCCTGAAGATATCTCTAACGTTCACGCGCTGAGAAAACTTTGTCTTCAGTGACTGCCTTTTTCCGGGCGGTGAATGAGCCGGGTCGTCTTTCTTCCCCTTTTCGTTGCTATAGCGGGCACTTTTTGTGTGGATTGTCGACCGCTCAAACGTCCCGTCGTCGCTGCAGCTTTCCGAGTCCAACTTCTTCAGAACTGCATTTGCGCGTTGGTTCTTATCAGAGGAGCCACGGAGGTCGGTAAACAAATTTAAAACGCCCATCCACTTCTGGAAATCTTCTTTGCTGTTGCTCTGGAAAGCGTGTATTTTCTCTTCTTTGTCTTGTAAACGAAAGGCGAACTTTCGTTTCTCTTCGTCAACTTCCTCGGTTACATACATATCAACAAGGGACAACTTGGTCACTGGAATGTCTTCAATTTCGCTTTTGTATATGTGGAGCACACCGTTTCGAACCACACACCACCGCCGCAAATGCGTGGTGCTAAGTTTACCAGTCTTAATCTCCGTTAAAAAGCCACTAAACTTCCCCTCTCTATCGAACAAGGTCAGGAGATGCGCGAATGAGTGTCCGCTCTTCTTGATCGTGTTTGGTTTGTATTTAGCATAAGTTTGAAAGTCTGTCGCTAATACTCGATCCTTTAACTGTTCTAAGGACGAACGTCTTCTCAGGGTGCCTCGCTTTAACTTCAGAGCATCGGCCCAACCCTTCTTCTCTTTCTCTTTCTTCTGCTCTTCCTGTAGTTCAAAGAGAAGAACAAAATCAAGCCAACGAATCTCACTTTTACAACTATTATTATTTGTATGAAAGCCTGTGCACGATTTCAGATCGATCTCTTAACTGTTCTATTAAGGAAAGAACTCGAGGATTTTCCAAAAATCCCAATTTCAATTGCGCAGAGATAGATCTGAACTTCTAGGCAGTTAATGTCCTGTGCGCACTGCGACTTTTCGTGCAGATTGTCTCGCAACAGTGTTGCTTAAAGGTTGCACGGAACATTGATAGTACGGGAAAGATCCTACCTTGGACTTGTCCTCAGTTGCCGCAGTGTCGCGATTAACAGCCTCCGAGGGGTCAGCGATAAACACACTGTGAGGTGGGCTCATGGTGCCGGGCGTATCTGGTGGGTCACGGGAAAACAGGAGGAATCATTAGGGTTTACACGAGACGATTTGTCAGCCCAAGTTTCGTCAGAAAAAATGCGTGGAATCAGGCCGATATTTGTATATCCAGACATTAGGGAACTTAAGCAACTAGAACGCGAATGTCAGCTGAAGACTCCCCATTTACCCTTTTCTTTCTTGTATGACTCATTCGTTTCTTTCTTATTTTGCATAAAGATGTGTAAATGTGAAAAATTGTCTAACTTTGAAAACACACGAATAAAATGACTTTTATTCTGTTCTTAACATTCGCTATAAAACTCCAAAGCTGAGGTTTTCAGGTTCTGTTTTCTAAAGATAACGACGGAAAAGTGGACACCTAGGTGCATTAACACGCGCAGGCAATAATGTTCTTGTTGACGTTCGCATCCTACAGTAGCCGATGCTCAAGTTCCCTGTTGATCTCTGCGTGGTTGTACAAACACAACCGGTATTACTTTGCTAAAACCAGCTCAGTGGCTCAAACCGAGCCGACTAGTCGTAGCGTGGAAAACAAACAAACATCTATAGCAGTGCAAAAGAGTTTCGAATCAATTCCGTTTTACAATTTATTTTGCATAGCACCGATTGTATAAAGAGAAAACAGGAGCTCCAACTTTGCTAAAACCCAGTTAACGGCGTTTGGTTTTCGGGACGACAAATAAAAAGCAAACAACGCATTCAAGGACAAAATCAACAGAATACGTCTTCCAGCTAAAGTCTGGTATTTTAACGGCTAAAGGTTTTTTGACTGTTCAGTTCTCTTAGTGGCAAATACCTCGACCGGCAGCGAAACAATGGCTTAAGTTGTTACTACTTAACAAACTAATACGAGCAAAGCTTCCAGGCTGATTTGGTGAAGTACAGAACTCTTTCAACAGAGTGCCTGGCCAGTTCTTACTACTCACCACTTCCCGAGTGAAGTTCTCTGGGTGAGTTTGTTTCCCTGTGTCGCTTCAGTGCATTGTCACTGGCGTGACTATCTGTGCTGCTCTGTTGTGACCGCTGTTTGTGTCGATTGCGTGACTTCAACTGAGGGTTTTCCCTGTGGACACAAGCAAACAAAAACCAGGATATTCATCTATGCTCATAAGTTAATTAGACGGGGGGCATTACTAGAGCCCTCCTTTGCGTGGTAAGAACGTTTCCATATAAGTTCTAATTTGGAATTTGTAGGCTGCTTAGTGTTTCGGCTTACAAATCTGACGTTTTGTCCAACCACTCGTCCTTTGCGGACACTTGACTCGTACCCTGGATACTCAAAAACATATCACTACAGCCTACCGGATTATTTTAATGCAGTTTTGAAAAGGGTCCAAAAAGGAAACGCGAATATTCTTGTTTACAGCAAGTATTTGCATGCAACATCGCAAATACTGTCCAGGAGTGAATTAGAGCTTTTTAATTTTTTTCTCAAAACCTTTGCCAAATCCTAGTGGTAATCTATCAGTTTCCACTATTTTTGTAGCTCTAAAATTTTAGGTTTAATTCTAAAGATAAATGTAAGCATCATAATGTTAGAGCCACATAATGGATTTTATCAATAAACCACCACCATCACCACTATTATTACTATTAATATTATTATTATTAATACCATTATTACTATTATTATTAGCACGTGATGTGTGCAGTGCTATATAGATTGCGAAAGACAACCATATATTTTCAGCTGACAGCAATCTTTACTGTTTTCATGGAAATAACAGCGACTTAATTCCCTACCAAGTACATGTAACTGATCATTGATATTCTTGTATAAAAATAATATGTTTTTGATTGTAAACAATTATGATTAATATTGGGATTATGATTGTCAATATTGGAATGGCTTTCACAGTACTATGACTGCTGTCACGGTGGTTATGGCTATAAAGTATTTGATACTGTAGCTATAACTTACTGTTATTAGGCTAAATAGCTCTTGTCATGTATGAATTATGACTGTGAATACAGTTGTGGTTGTGACTATTATTACAGAACTGTGTTAATGCTCATGGCTAAGACTATGACTGTGGCTATATAACGATACTTTATGACTTGTGACTATGGCTATTGCTTCGGATATGACTTATTAGTACGTTTAGCAGTTATGCTTATGGTTATGGTTATGAGAAGTGGTTCTTGAGAATAATTATAAAGAACAATAGATAGGAATATGAATAGGGAACCTTGCTATCCAAATTTTTTATTCGACATCCAAGGCTTAAAAGTACAGCTGATTACATTTGCAAAATGCAATTGCTATATTACTAGAAAGAAGGGTTTGATTAGATTGATAGCATTTATTACTGGTAAACATTCTAGTCATAATAACTATCAGTTATACATGTAGAAGCTGAAGAGTTATTTGTTAAAGAGTTAAAAAGCTGCAAGTTATACCTTAGCAGTTCATAGTAGAGTTTCCTTATCAGCACACTGCGGTGTTGTGAACTCCGGGTTCCACTATGAAGCAACACATTACAAGGGCAAGAAGGGAACTCAGTTACTTGTCAGCAAAGCAGAATTAATATATAATCAATTAGCTCAACATGCATTTGTCCAGCAACCGAAAACTACTTCCAGTTCACAGCCACCAACGCAGGAAGATTAATTAGCTATCAAAAAACTTGCTTTTCTTGTCAAGTTATTGTACAGCTTGCAAGTCATTAACAACGGTTCGATTTGATTTGTTTTCACTGTAAGATTTGAGGGAAAACTGAAGTTTTGAGCATTAGCCCATAGTTTTATTATAGTTTGTAAGTTAATTAGTTTTCCTCTCATTGACAACCTTATCTTACATTACTCAAACATTAGTTTTCCTCTCACTGACAACCTTATCTTACTGTGAAAAACACACAATATCAATTATTCTTGTTGATCCAACCTCACATTTACCAAATGCTGTATTATTTACATGTACATGTAGCAAGTATTAGAGAGTGCAAGTTTTTCGTTTCCAAACAATCAAACTACATTAGGTACATATGCATTTATTTAGTCTGTTGAAATAATTACAGACCTGTACAAGACAGTAGTGTGATCATTGGCATTCCTTTAAACTAAGTTAGTATCTGCATGGTACATTTAACACAAATGTATGGACACATTTGAGAAAAATGTCCAAGATTTGTGACTGTGCCTAGATACAATGTAGCTATATGTAAAATCTCTAAGCAATTAGCATAGTAGGCCACTCCAGCAGCTGAGCATTGACCGATCGACTGACCACAGTTGATCATGGTCGACTGCACTCATCACAGTGCTCGATCACAGTCAACCACGCTAGGGTTAGTGCTAGGGTTATGGTTAGGTTTAGAGTAAGGATTAGAGTTAGGATATGGGGTTAGGTTTAGCTTCAGGGTTAGGATTAGGACTAGGGGCAGCCTGATCAAAAGATCAGTGATGCTCAACCACAGTCGATGTTAGTCGACCACGGTCAATCATAGTCGACCACAGTTGATCATAGTCAACCACAGTTGATCATAGTCAACCACAGTTGATCTTACTGTACTCGACCGTGCTTGACCATGATTGTCTTGTTTTGATACCTTATGCCTGATCGATCGGCTGTTCTCACTCAACCTTGGTCGATCGATCGACAGGCCACACTTAACCTGTATCAATTGACCAGCTATGTGCGGTCAATCAAGGTCAATTGATTGGTCGACTGATTGGCATTCAGTTCATACATGTATGAATGAATTAAGTTCTTGTGCCGCTTGAAAGTGTATCCCTACCTTGCATCACTTGAAGCATCATCTTCTAGCTCATCTGCGGCAGCAAATCCACTGGCATCATCATATGGACCATGATGTTTGGGAAGAAGCTGGGGTGAGCCATTGGAGTTATCAATGTCATCCAAACTGTCTCTTTCCAAAGCATCCTGGGTAAAACAGAACCAGAAACTATGTTAGAGTGTTATGTAAACGATTCAGCAACAAATATGAAGACTGTGTCCCTCCTTCCTTCTCTCCCTTCTTCCATCCCAAGAATCATGCCTGGGAACCCTGGCTGCACTTTCAAAATCTCATTACAGTTACGAAGCGAAGGGACTACTTACTGAGTTACAGAATGGGCAGGGTTGGGTCTGAAAGGAAAATATTTTTCTGTCTCAAAAACTTTTACCCAACCTGGTTTAGAGGCTTTTCTCAGTACAAACACCTGTTAAAAAACTCACATATATGTAAAAATGGCAGTTAATTTTTGCTACCTGACTAATTTCTCTCTATCCCCACCCCCTGCCCACACAAATAATAACCGGTCCCTAAATCAAAGTTATTTATATTTAACATTGTATGATTTAAAAAAAGTTCACACTTCAAAATTGATACAAAGAGGTGACATTGACAAATATTTCCAAGCCACTTGATTTAAATACAAAAAAAATAGACTGAAGCAACTAATATAAATAAAGTGGGACTTAAAGTAAAAAAATGTTAATTTTTAAAAATAAGTACTCACATCGCTGCTTGCAAGAGATTCTCGTGAGTGTCCTATTGAAGAATCTGTACCAGCCGAGAAGTACGACAGATATGGGGCAACATTTTCTAGCTGGCCAGTGGCAGCAAGGGAGAGCATCTCAATCCACCGCTCCACTGAGTTTCTGGAGTCTGTGGCAAAGTACAAGGCTTCCATATTCGGATGACTAATCTTAAATGCATAGCCCTTCTTGGATTCCTTACTGTCAATCAATGTGATGTCATATCCCAACAGTGGAAAATCAATGCACGGCTTTTCATCATCAGGGTGTCTGCATTTGATAATCAGCAGGAAATTCTAGTTTAATCATGTGCAATGCAAAAATGATTTGCAGAGCATTCAAAGTTAGGGGGCCCACCGAAGGAGAGAGGAATGGGGGGTAGTGCTAACGAAGTGCCAACTTTATTTGGCACAGTAAAGAGCAATAACTTTTGAAAGTTCTGGAGGAGGCATGGCCCCTAGCTCACCAGCCTTGGAACACTGCAGTGCTATTAAAAGGAAAAATATACTAATAATAATGGTGTTAAAATATGCAAATCTTATATCTAGAATTATGCAAATCAAATGCCCCCCCACCTCCCCCGCCATCTCTATTTAGACGCGCCCTCTCTAGTAAACTCCCTCTTTAAAGTGCTTCGAATAAATAAGACTCCCAGGGGGCATATTAGATAAATCAAGGTAATATTACTATTTATTATACGATTGGTACACAAAAGCGTGCAATAACCCCAACAGACGAGTACAAATATCCTGCGTT
>JAOBRH010493587.1:1915-12403 GCA_027575125.1 Umimayanthus parasiticus | reverse complement strand
GGGCTGAACTGTCCTTTTCCAGCTTGAGTTGTCGGGTCAAGCGTTGTTAGATTCAATTTAATGGGCTTGAAGATCTGCGCTGGCTCGATTTCCACCCGTATTGGCTGCCACACGTCCGTTGGGTCAACTGGAAGCGCTGCATCTGCTGTAAGAAAAATTAGAAAGAACATCCTTAGATTTTGCTGTGTCTATTTTGTGATAATGAATATTTAATGTTGTACGGCATCTCAAGAGCAGAGAAAGCAAAAAGGTCTTTATCCAAGGTTTTTAAAATTGTTGATGCATTTTTATCGAATCCGAGATTAAAAATCGCAGTACTTGGTATATAAAAGTTATCAGTATAAATCTCAACCTACCTTCCTCCCATATAGAAGAAGTGGGGAAAGTTTTCTTGAGCTTGACCAGAAATGATCGAGGCATGGCGCTTGACCTTGTGCACAGTTATATTAGTTTGTGTTAATCTTTTGATCAGCTCTCTAAAATCTTTCTTTCCTAGAATTTCTTGAAACTGAACTCAACTTTGAGCAGGAAAACTCCAAGTGAGTTGTGTTGAGTGTTAGCAGTTAAAAAGTTGGACAAAGTTTGAAGGTATAAGATAATACGTGATCCCAGCAGTTCAACTGACTAATTTGAATGGCGCGTGCCGCTTTTATAGCATCTCATGTGCTCTTTTCTCTTTTATGTGCATTATGTCAGCTGAAAAGAGGGCAATGCAAACAAAAACACAAGGCAAAGCGATCCAACCGCGGTCACTCCATACACTTTATCATTGGATAAGCGAATTTGTATTTTTTGATAGGCACGCGCCATCGACCAATCAAAACTGGTCATTGCGGCACGCTTAAGAACACTCGTAGACAATTGAAGTATACTGCCCACGCCCCACGCTCCTAATTAGCACCTAATTGCCAACTCTAATTTTCGCTTTCAGAATTCTAACCCTACAATTCCCAGCTACACTAATTTTTGCAACTGCTGTACGTGTTTCATCGATGTTGACCCATCCGACTGCTTGTCAACTGAATAGTCTTGTTGGTTTTTAGCTCGCTGAGTGAAAGAATTTTCTATTTTATCGTTTTAGTAATAACCTTTTCCGGACCTACCTCAAGGGAGTTAGCAAAGAACGGCACCCCAGGAAAGAACAGCTGTCTGAATATTTTATCGGGGTTTACAGAAGGAATGTTTAATCATTTTGATAGTACAACAGCTATTTTCGTGCCGTGTATTTAATGAATGTCTCTGTTTGTCTTAGTCTATCCCAAAGGGACACTTCTTTTGTCGATGAGCTCATTTTGAAATTATTAAATTCGAATTTAAATTAAGTTCTTTTATCCATTTCAAACCTAGTCGCGGTTTGTTGCTCCTTAAGTGAGGGAAGTTGCATGTAATATGGAAAGAACAGATGTTTTGAGGCATCGATACCGGAGGGGAATTATCATACCGAAAGAAGAAACTTTAGAAGCTATCGCTAAGCAACGACAAACAGAAACGATACAAAGACAATACTATCGGAGTTGTTTGATTTTTTGGAGCTAAAGTAAACTCAACCCGTGTACAATGTTCCATTTTTATGTAGCGAAAACGCGCAGAACTAATTTGATAACTTTTTCGATTCTTGAAAAACAGCAACGGCAGTGATGTGCAATTGAAATTAATTTGTAATTGTGCAATGGCGATCAAGAGGATATAAATATTTCAACACTGGCTCAAAGACCAAATAAATACATTCACTAATTGAGTATTATTCGATGCTCAGGAACAGACGAGATTCGTGCCGTACCATTTTGCATCAAAACAATAATTTATTTCTTATATATTGTGTTATTGTCTGGCTCTGCTTTCAATTGGTTTCTTTTCTCTGACCAGGTGTGAGCTGCCGTAGATTGCTGAGATTCTGGATTTCACGCTAACACCCCCAAAAGTTCAAAGGCTCCTATCGAAGAGGATGTCGCTGCCCAAGTTTAGCAACAACAAAAAAGTGGCAATTTGTCAACTCAAGGCATCCATTTAAACAAGCTTCTCTTCCGCCTGTCATGTGTAAGTTCTGGATAGTTTGAGTCGAAGCAAGTTTACTTTTTAATGCGAGCCAAAGGTGAAACATTCAGAATACAGTCTTTGTAGTTAAAGAACAGAAACTAATCCTGCATGCGTCAAACACAATGGAAAGCCGCGTGTCCGAGATCGAAAAGGATTGTAATGGAAATTTACTTGTCAAAACACAATGCCTTCATATCCAACAGCACGCGTTCTCTTCGAATTACGACGCCGATTTGACCAAAACAGAAGCCGCAAAATGCATTCTGGACAACTTAGTTCTGTTTCAGGAATTAACGAGTTTGTATGAGGGTGATAACATTAAGATACGGGTTTAGATAGCTTTCCTTTGCTTCGTTGAATTACAGAAGAATGCTAAGTGTCAGAAGGGGTACTGTTCACAAACTTTTCATTCCTAAAGTAAAGAGTTTTCCAAAATAAACACCAGTTAGAATAAGATCAAACTGGGCCGCAAGCAGAAAAACACAGTTGTTTGTAATAATTTTGAAGAACTGGTCAACAAACAACGCACTCTTCTTGCCCCAATGTATTATGTCCAGTAACCCAACTGAGATAGTTTAGCTAGATTATAGAAGAGCTTCAGCTTCGCTATTAAGCCCTTGTTTCTTTGGTTACATGGACCATTCATCTTCTGTTTACATTTGCAAAACACATCTACAAATGGGTCACACGTTTTATCTATATTGCGGTTAAAACTTTCCAGTTCACAAAAATTCCACACCAGGTTTAAAATTTTAAAATTAACTATACTTCTTTGAAGAAAATCTTAGCAGAACAATAAAGGAAGGTTTTCTAATTTGAAGCAGTAAGCTCTTTTCAGTTTTCTCGTATCTGCAGTTTAGCTGTTTATAAATGTTACACGTGTTCTGAAGGCAAACTTGAAAACAAACCAAATTATGGGATGCCGTTTTTTCAGAAGTAAAACGCGCGCTAGACAGCATCTAAACCTCTTATTCGGCAAACCAGCGCATCATAAAACTGAAATACTGCTGTTTTGTAATCTGACGTTGAAATGAGACAGCCAACCAGAAGAAGTAGTAGTATTTTTACTGGCACTCGACTAATTTAAAATTAATTACGACAAGAAAACAACTATTTTTGCTTTTTAGTATCTTCTAAATCAGTTCAAATCCTTTCAAATGAGAATGAAATTTGGCACACGGCGAGCTCGTTTTGTCCAATTAAAAATCTGTTATGGGTTTAGTCAATTCTGCGAAAACAAGCAGTATTGGATAATAAATATCGCGGCTCCACCTGGTAAGGTCAGGGCGCGCGTGCTGCATGAATGACAGGGCGCGTGGCCGTTCGCGTGGCACTCTCGAGCAAACAAAATGTTTATGGAGAAAAGAACCCGATCAGACAGCCAGTCAAGTACTCTCAATTTATTAAAACATTAATATTCGAATAAGTAATTAAACATTGCGGCGAGGCCCCGACCGCGAAAAATGTTTTGTTTCCGTTTAGTCGCGTGTCGGCTCCATTGTGAGCGATAAATCTTGAATAGAAATTGATGGCTTATTCTTCTTAATTGGCCCAAAATATCTTTGCTACTAATGATCGTTGCTTTTTCTACGATGCAACTGCTACTGCGAGAGAAATAGGGCAGATGTTTTGACAACATGTGTCCGTGCACATAGAAATCCATCTGTACACAGTCGCTTTTAAGGTTTTGCTCCACAACAAACGAAAAGAATTTGTACACGAAGTAACTTCGTACACTTAGAAAACTGCACGTTCAAACATTCTGAAGTGATGGCTTTAACAAAAGAATTCTGGAAATACGGGTGACATATTGAGAGTATAATAAGAAAGCATAATCTCATTAAGTGTCTTTATGACTGGCAAGGACTACTGTGGCACGTTCAAGACAGTAGCTGGTATAGGCAGGAAGATGTTGTGTAGTCATTGTGTAGTATACGAGTTTGGACAGTTCTCCGGCTGAAGTGAGAAACATTTTCACAAATTGGATGTAAAAGCTATGTGAAGCAAAGAAAAGTCCCGCCTGTCACCCATAAAAAAAATCAAGGCTCTCGATTTGTCACTATGACTGAATAAATCAAGTGAATTGTTGTTTTTTAAACATAGCTGCGTCTATTGAATAGAATGGTGGGGGAAAAACACTTTTTAACGTAAATATTTATTTGGATTCATTTCTGAACGTGTAAGAGAATCAGACGATTAGCGAGCCCGCGACAAATGTTTAAGTAAATAAAGCTTTAGAAATGGCGACAAAAAGTTACCTCAACGAAATTAAAAAAAGTGTCTTATCCTCTTTTTTAGCTGCAATTGCGTTGACCCAAATTACAAACCTATGAAGTCTTATTTGGTTTGTAAAACTTCAGAAAAGCCAATTTACTGATCGCTAAAACCTTTTCACAATAGTTTTAAGTAGCTTTAGTATCTTGTAAAGCCATTTTGGCTTCAAAATCAATTATTCTCTTTGGACGAAAACCGCCCTTAAACAGATATTTCAATGCACAAAACTGCACAGTAGGGTTCTACGGTTCTTTTAATTTATCAAGCTTATAATTAGCCAAATCCTCCCAAAGGCCCAATTCGCTTAATCATGTAGTCTTAATTGTCCACGCATAGAGGACATTCCTGTGTTCTTGCATTGTGAGGGCACGTGCGACATTTAAAACATGATACAGATTTAAAGTGTACTAATTAACTGAAATAAGCTTCTCTAAATTGCATTCACCACAATTTAATCATAAATTCGAAAATAATTTATCAACTCGAAAAATGCAATAAGGACCAAACTTATTACAAAAATATTCCTTTACTACAACCTAAAATGGACTTTATTTCTGCGACTTGTGTTGTTTGTCTGAAATGGTACATTAAAAATTTATTTGAGTCCAGTTTTCTGTATAAGCTTGCTCCCTATGTTTTCAGAAGTCGAAATGGTATATTTTTCGCACACATTATACATAGAAATTAACTGCGAGCAGGAGGTAAGAGAAGCGAAACTCAAAACGTCTGTCGGTTTCATTTTGTTGTTGAGTCTTAGTTTTTTTGTACTTGCAGGGTAAGAATCGAAACCTCAACCCAAGTTGTTTTGTACATAAACATTGAAATGCATCATTTATTTTTCTCGTGCTCAGTCTATTCTATTTTCCCTCCAACATGTACAAAAGATAATATAAATTCTTGATAAAACTGCTGGAACAAAAGCATTTTCATTTGAGATCCCTCCCCAACATTCAAACGACTGTTCTGTATAGAACTGAAATGCTATTATAGTGGAACAAATGAAACGGCTACAAGCGAGTGAGTCTATAGATAGCAGTTGAGTAGTAAACAATGTGAAATAAACGAACACAGTATCATTTTTTTCGAAAAAGAAGCACTTTTCGAAACTTTCTGCGGTTTAAGCTGAAACTTGTTGGCAGAATTCAGTCCCATTTTCTTAGTAATGCGATATATCAATTAGAACGGTTTTATTGAAGTCTCTTTTAATCAGGGCGCTTGATGCGTTGATTATTTAAAAGCATTCTTCCCAAAAGCATTTACATGACTCAGATTTTGCAGCTACAAAAGAAACGTACTTAGTAAAGTTTCACTGGTTCGCATTTCACGGAGCAAAAGACCTCGTTGACACATGACCTTGATATTTCCACTTCATTGGAAAAAGTCTGGCCTTACCGTTTCCAAATCTGTACTCTGTTAAAAAAAAAAACACGCTTTCGCATATAAGATTTCGGTCACTTGTGATGTTAGTACTCACTAGATCCAGCAACAAAATATAATTTCACTTTTCTACCCCTTCTTAGCAAAGTAAGTCCGCACTGCCGACTACGCTGCTAGTAAAGGCTAGAGATCCTTCAAACCGCTATTTTTTCACTATACGTCTGCAAACAATTGTATCAAAAAACAAGCGTAGTTTTTTTTTCTCTATAAATGGCTTCAGCTAAGGAAGGTAAAAAAAACATCTTTCAGATAAAAACAAGAATACAACAATTTTGATGATGAACACTGCGAGTTGAGCAAATAGAAGCGAAGGCATGGGTGGACGTTTTAGGCCTATTTGCAAATAAACCTACACTGTCTGCGTTCACCTCACCAATTCTCCAATCCCTGCACTCAATATCGATAAGCTAAATCTCTAAATAGCCTCACAAAAATGTCTCATGGAGTCCGTTTTTACCTTTAACCAGTCAACTGAAACATCCGGCTAAATTTCAAGTTTGGCTAAGATATTGTTTGTACGCATGCATGACACTGAAATAATTTTCTGAACTTTTTCTCGAACAAGTCTTCGAATTCATTCTTCAGTTCTTCATCAAAAACTTTTTCTTTAGTTTGGTAACAAATGTTACTGCATTGTCGAAATTCGTTCTTCATCTAAAACGAATTTGCTAAATTCCAGCTCCTTGAGGTACTGACAAGTTAATTTTTGAGTACATTTTGCAATTTTTGTATTTCCTCGCCATATTTACAGCAGAAGCAAAGCAGGGAGACAATAGCGACAGAAGATGCCGTACAACAGATGTCGGACTTTAAACCCGACAGCGCTACAAAGAATCAAACGAAGGAAATTACCCAGGTAGTCTTTCAGTTAGTACGCAGAATCTTCTTTTTCAAGAACAATTTCCTTTTTGGAAAGGAAAAACGTTTCTCCAAATCCGTATATTCAACAAACATAACATCACTCGATTTTGTTTCGAGCACGCAAAGTTTAAATTGCATTAAAAATAGAAACTACTTATGTGAAAAGCAGTAAACGTCCCTTTTTACTGCTAAATCTGAAGATTTTGTTGCTTCTCAGTTATTTTGCACGACAATCTTTGTCTGTGTTTGTGGTAGACTGACCAGAAGATGCTTGACAGCTCTTGCTGAGCTGCAGCGTTTTAGCGGCCTTCACACTGATGGCAACCCTGAAACAACATTGAGAATGTTGAATGTTGGTTAAGTGTTACAGAAGTGTTGAAGTTCAGTTCAAAAGCTTTCCTTTGTTTATTTAAGGGCACTCGTACACAGGAAAGATAGGGAAGAAATGACAGTTGAAACGGTGAAACAGATCCGAGAAAGATTGTGTGGAGACAGACCAGAAAAATTAAAGCCAACGGACTTTCGCCATTACGACAACTCTACTGAATCTCAACTGAATACGTGTAGGTATTTCAAGAATAACCCTAACAAATGGGTTGATCTACGCTTAAACTTAAAATGAAAAGAGAATTTAGTACATCATATTTTAAATCTCTGCCGGGAAAATTGAAAAGCTTTTTATATTGTTCAATTTGAATGTCGAAATGTTTCGGGAGAGAACCAGTAATATGACTATTTCTAACCAAACCTCAAGACCAAATATCTCTTTTGATCATTTTAAAGAAAGTAAATAAACCATATTTATAATACTGTCGTTCAACTAGTGTGTATTCGTTCGGTCTTACTTCTGTTCTTTGGCTTAACTCAACAATACAGTGGCGTTATAATCAGTGACCTGTCGTCTCGATGAGATTTGTGCCCCGACACTGACTATTGTTCGACCCTATTTTAACTCGCAAAGGCGCTGACAGTCTGACTGAAAACTTCTTGTTTTTAAACTCGGCTGATAAATGTTTCTTACTCAATCATTCAATTTCATAAAATATAAAAGCAACTATTCTACTGAGTTCAAACTTAGTACTGGCCCTGTCCTAAAAAATTTAGCACTGAAAACTCGAAAGAAACGAAATAAAAACAACATTTTATTTATTTTTTCTCCGGATGGACTTACTTCCTTAAATATAAAAAACTGGTTTGGAATACATTTTATCTTGTGTTTGTCTAAAAACTAGTACAGAAAAAAACCTCCACAGCTAGACTTTTCAAGATGGGAATGCTAAAGTGTATTTTTCACAATATATATATTACTTTTTTACCTCAGGATAAAAGAGATTGAGTGGATAATTCATAATTTTTGATAAGCTTCGTAGGAATAGAACAGGTGCATCCACCATCATTACAAACGAGCTGGCCAAAACACTAGACAAAGTTGTTCTGTGGTTTCATTTGCGCCTGTATTTAGAAAAATAACTACTCGTTTTAAACACTTCTACTTCTTTTATCTTATTAACTTTGAAATAATTTCAAAACGTCAGGCAGTAGCCCAGCTTTCTATTTTGCGCTGACAACTTGAGACCATGAACACAAACCGAATTCATGTCAGTGAGACTGAGTTATGCATAAAACTAGAACTGCATACTCCTCGTCTCAGAAGATCAAAGAATGATAACCAGTACAACTATATTGATATATAAACTTTTGCTTTTCAACCATGTTATCACTGTCCAGGAGAATCCAAAGGTACTTCTAGCCTGCTGATAGTTTGAATACGAAGACGGAGGGGGACTTTTTGACGCGCTTTATTGACAAATATTAATAATATTGTTAAGTATACACTGAAGAAGGATATTGTAAAAGATACACTGAAGAAGACCAAACGGCCAAAACCTTTGTTAACGAAGACAGTCAAGAAATAGTTAGTAGCTAGTGTTCGACTCGACGATTTCATATGGGATACTTTATATGCGTAAACGCGTTATTAGAAATGCTTGATTGTAAGATGACCAGAACCTAAAGGAAACAACAAACAGTCTGTTCCAATTTATCTTATCGCATTTCATTTCATTTACTGAACGTAATTGTATATCTTAAAACTGCTTTTGGCGCTTTTGAGGTAATCGCTTCGTCTTTTATTTGATACCAATGAACAGCCGAAATAATGGGCAACAAACACAAATTATTGAAACTCTTTATTCGTTCTGTGAATGTCTATGCTTGACTAATTGTGTGTGTTTGAAAGTGCAGATCATTATGACATAGTCTATAATTGTACATATGTATCTGTACATGTCTGTGTGCATGTCTGTGGCAAATATGCGTCACATGCATGCACTCTAGACATTTTATCTTACCTTATAGCCCCAACAAATGTACATAGGATTAGTTTCGTACTCAAAAGAGCCGTACATCCTGGAACAGCCTGCCACAATAGGTCATTGACTTAAGATCTAACGTCAATGCTTCTGAGGTTTAGGTAAAAACTGTACTTTTTATGTCCGACCTCAGTGCTACACACAAGTATATTGGCGCGGTAGCCAATGTTACACGGTATAATGAAGTGAAAAGAATGTGAGTGTGCCGTTACAGTTTTCCCTCAGTTTTTCCTATGGTTGTTTCAATATTAAGAATTTTTCTGTAATTATAAGAGTGAAGAAAACTGTAACAGTGCAAACGCGACTTTGTGCGTGTGCGTGTACCTGGCCTGTGTGTGCACGACTTTGTGCGTGTGCGTGTACTTGTGCACAACGAAGGATTTCTTATCATCCCTTCTGCATTTTGTTAAGCGTTTAGATTTGTTCATTTTATCTATGGAAGAGTGGCCCCCGTGCATAATATCGTAAACTATGAGTTTGTTTGTTTCACTTCCTTTTTGAACCCACAATTCTTCTCAATCTATCTCAACCGAGCCACTACAAAGCATCCAAATTCTATATAAAAAAAAATTACAAAATCTAAAGCCGGGCAGTTCTGCTGAGGGAGCCTCTACCAAAATCTTGGTAGAGCCGAGATAAAATTTGTCAAACAGGTTTCCAGCCAGTCCTATTTGTTTGCTCTTACCCTAACTGGTCTCAAAAAGACCTAGTAAGGGCCCGTTTACATGAAACTGAGTTGGCTGCCAACCCGGGTCAGGTCGCCAGCCCGGGTCCACCTTTTTCCATTCAAACGCATGTAACTGTACAAGTGTTTGACTGGAAAAAGGTGGACCCGGGCTGGCGACCTGACCCGGGTTGGGTTCAAGTAAACGGGCCCTAAGTAAGTTAGTAAAGTTCTACTCTCAAAACGAAATATTCCATTGGTTGCTGAACAATAACAGTAACAGCAGCTAGCACTTTTTAACAATATGCTATTGTTAATGTTTGCATTCTTTAACAATATGCTATTGTTAAGGTTTGGGTTACTTATATTGTCTTTAATCTATTGGGATCTTTCGTTCGTAGAATGAAAGACAACCTAAGTATGTTAGTGAAACGGTAACCAGTAAGGTCAACTGAAGGGACCGGCCAGTGGGACAACGACACGATTTCGATAAGAAAAAAAATATACACAATTTCGACAGAGCTTTCCGGTCGAGCTGGCAAAGAGAGGCTATAAGTAGCCGGGACCAAAAGCAACCAATCGGAATTAAGTCGGAAACTTTTTTCCTAGCTCTTTTTCAAAACATTTATAATTAAAACATATGTGATCGGAAATGTAACATCGGAATAAATTAAAACGGCCAATAAACATCACAACTGAATTTTGTTTGTCATGTTTCAATTGTAAAGCATCGAGCTCAGGGAATCAACTTTTGCGGATCATTTTGGCTGGCCACGCGTCCTAAACTAAATAAAATAACTTTTTAATATAAGGAAAGGCTAACAAACAAACAAACAAACGAAC
>JAOBRH010493254.1:0-10022 GCA_027575125.1 Umimayanthus parasiticus | reverse complement strand
AGAGAGAGAGAGAGAGAGAGAGAGAGAGAGAGAGAGAGAGAGAGAGAGAGAGAGAGAGAGAGAGAGAGAGAGAGATCGTTTAGATATTTGAACGTTGTTTGAGTGAAGAAAGAGAAAGAGAGAGCCGTTTAATTAAGAAAAGCATGCACGGACATAATTTTTCAATCGATGTTGAACCGAGAATCGGTACAAATTATCTGAGTAAAGACTGCACAATGCAAAATGAAAGTGCTCAATTGTGAAGCTATAGAGAAATTGTCCAGTTTTATAATCCTACTTGATCAAACGAAATCCCCGCTCAGAAAAAGCTATTATTATTATTATGGCAAGCATTTAATTAAATTACGTTGCTCATTCAAAACGGGACAATCATGGTAACCACGAAAAAGCAGACGAAGAGGTTTTCATAGGATACGGTCACGTACAGATATTTCACAAGAAGGGGAAGCCACAGATTTGAATAACGCAACCAAGAAACCGTGTTAAGACTTGTGTGATATGCGAAGACCAAACAGACAACAACAAACAGTTAAAGATCTTATAAATAAAATTGTTTGTGAGCTTTATTACGTTTTAACTTTTTTCTAAATATTTACACAACGACTTTCACTTCATTTACAAAGTTTATCAAAAAGCAGTACAAAGATTTGTGACACAAATATTTTTTAAAGGAGCGGCAACTAGAAAACTTTCCTCTGTCGGTAAAACACTTATCGTGTTTGCAAAGTCGCCAAATCTGCTCTTGATAAGAAATAATTACAGATTCATTTTAATCAATTGGTATAAAAGTGCATAGTCTTTTGCGGTTTACAACCAAAATGTTAATTAAAACTTTTAGTCTTGCTTCGTAAAAAGATGTAAGAAGAGATTAGTTTGCATACTTTAGCGTTTTGTCTGCGGGCTCTTGAATGGAAGTTAATTTCACATTTTAAATATTATTTTTAAATAACAAGAGATCGCAGCCAAGATTGCGTGCCGTCTTGACAAATATTCATATTTCTCCGTTCTAAAAGAAAACACGATAGTTTAATTAACTCGCAACTCCTCACATTCATGTTCCAAATTTTGTTGGTTGAATTAATGGCAAAAGAGTTTCTAAATGCCGTATACAACGCAAGCTGTTAAATGAGCCTAACGTTGTAGGCCAAAGCTATCAGCGGTTTCCCGAAAAAGGGCAGCACAGTCGCAAAAATCCTCGTGCTGTTGCGTTGGGTCGTCTTCCAGCATCTCTCCAAGAGCCATGATGTAATGTGTGGCCAGTCGCAGAGTTTCTATCTGTGTCAGTTTCCTTTCTGGCCCTTTTCCCGACAGATAATCGGGTATGACTCCACGTAAAACGTCAAATGCGCTGTTCAGACGACCTTGGCGTTCACGTTCCCGCGCATTACGGCGAAGTTGTCGGTATCTTTTCACGTTGGGCGGGATAGTAATCTTTGGCCTTCTGCCGGGACGGCGGGAGCTCTCAGAACTGTCCGTACAGTTTGTGTTTGATACTTTTGTTTCGTGTGTCCACAAGCAGCATTGTTTTCGTCCCTGGACAGGACTTTGCATCTCCGGACTTGACAGGGAACTGTTCTCTTCCTGCTGTGTCCAAATATAACTTTCCTTTTGGATGTGTTCGAAACTTCCCTTATCGCCTGTGCCTGGGTTCGCCGAGCTTTCAGTTTGTGAAGACCAAATATAGAACGGGAAGTCGTTGAAAAAATCCAGACTGTGCTCAAACTTTCCTTGTAGTGCCAATCCTACTTGTGCTGCCATCGCTAGAAACTGAAAGTAAAATTTATTGAGATTCTTTTCTGGTTTCTTTCGTGAGTATTCAACACTACAAAATATACACAGCGTGAGTTTTTAAATTTATTTCTATTCAACATAAAGAACTCACTTGCTTCAGTACTAATTTGCCTTGATTGGGCAACACTAGGTGCGTATAAAGTAGAAATGTGAATTCAAAAAGTATTGACAACTAAGATCGTACTGTTGAGTTACTCGAGTCAGGTGCTTTCATTTTCTACCCCACGCGAAAGTTAATGACATTAGAGTTTCCCTCTAATTGCTAATTAAAAAGTAATGCCGAGGTGACGAAAACCTGACTTAATACCCTGGACACAATAGCTTCTGCAGTGATTGCAACTTTTCAGTATAAACTCTGAAGGTGCGAAAAACAAACCTTCACATTCTGTGATTCGCAAATATTAGATTTAAAAACACACTCAGTTTTTCACCACGATAAGAGTTTTAACGCCTACAATTGATTGCCACTTGGGAATTGCCTTTACACAGACCCTCCAAATCGACAACTTGCCTTTAATACTCTTTTAATTAGATCAACAAAACTGCAGGAAACATTGCGTTTGCTCTTCATGAAAACAAAATTTATCGTTGATAATCAACGATTTGAAGATTGAGAGAATAGCTCAACGAACTCGCAAGACGAGGTTCAACTGTACGGCTGCGAAAACGTCTAAAACAAGCTATAAAATTCAAGAAATTTCACAATTTTGTCCATGCAAAAAGGCACAGCTTACCTTGGATTGATCAGTTGAGTGTAAATCTTTTTTCTTTCTTTCTGGGCGTTGTATGTTTTCTCACATGTATATGCCGGAACCACTACCGGTACAGACTGACACTCGATCTTTACATCTGGCCCTTTTTATACAGTAAGCTTGCACAATGCCAGAGGTCGTTTTATAGTCCGGGCGCATATTAGCACGTTTATCAAAGATCAAAAGCGTTAACAAAAAGAATAAAGGTTTATGAATGACTTGAAATTACACCGACTCCAGTTTTAATTGCAGATTTGTGTGACGCTTCAGATATTCATCACTACTTATCGATAGATCGGTAAATCAACAGAACAGGAATATGGATAAATTTGATTAAAAGCGCATTAGCTGTGCTTGGTTAAGCAAATGTCGCATAAATCTGAGAGTTTATTTGCGTCCACCTGCCGAGATATTGTCGAAAACTGTGATTCTGCCATTTAATGGGCGTCTGTTGATGATGATGCCTACTCGAATTTCCTGTTCATCTCCGACCCAGACGCTTCGATTCGAGAATGTTCATTTTCAACCTTACACTTGATCGTGAATTATTTTTCTCGTTCTTTTTTAATCGAGTGTTAAGAATAAAAACTGAACACGCTCTTCTGTTGTAAACAAATGCAATTTCGCAGCGATTTCTTGCTCTGTAGAACTATTTCCGGTTAGTTTCTCTACGCATGCGCGGACCTGGGCGAGGCGCTGATCATATCTCAAAATTGGCTCACCTTGCGCTTCCATTGGATCGATACAAAAAAGGACATGGGGGGAAAATAATTGTTCTTTGTAAACTACGTTCTTTGTACTAATGATCCCTATCAAGCCCAAGATGTGCGACAGCGGGCCTTCGTGGAGACGCCCGCCACTAAAACACCTATTTTTGCAAAATTTCAAAAATAATTACCATTTCACGGCCATTAAACATGTCGTGGTGACAAAATGAAACCAAGTTCAGGACTATCGATCCAATTAGCCACACACGGGTTTGTTGTGTACAACAATGCATGTTTAACTCAAATATTTACAGTTTAGTAATTGAAATTGAGCGAATTCATTATTAAATTCTACTTTTCGACTCAAAATCTGGAACAATAGGCCATTGTTATGAATGATAAAATTACAATCAAGGAAAGCGGCTGAGCTTGCGACCAACCGACAAGATTTTAAAGTCTTCCGGTGAAATTTATTAAGGGAAGGGATAAGATTCTGTAAGCTCTTTACGCAGTCAAAGATATTCTGGTTTGGGACCACCCTGCTCACTGGTGCTGTGAGGGGAAAGCTTTTGTTACGAAGTGTCTTCTAGACGCCTTTTCTGTAAAAGTAAGAAAAAATTGGAGACATCTGTACTTCTAGATTATCAAATGCATGACATTAAAAATTCAATTTTAGCTTCTTTTTTCAGTTGCGTGTGAATAGAAATGCTCATAGTTTTGGTTCAAAGTGTAAGCACTTGAGTGGCATGGTCACACCCGAGTGGAAGTTACTGGGAAGAAGCGCCGAGATTTTGGAGGGAATATTTTTTCTAATTTTAAGCGATCAAAGATAATAAACACAATTTCAATAAAGCACATGTCTTCATAAACGTAGTTTGCATAATGAAAATGAAAAGATTGAAAATGTTAAAAGTTTCTTTGTTTGTCTCTATTATCCCTGCAGCCTTTTAGCCGACCATCGGACAAGGGGCCAAAACTCTTTTCAAAGGACGCTGCCTTTCAACATTTTCAATAGATAATGTTCTTGTCATGAGGATTAAAACACCCAAAGCTCTGGACACGTGGGCCTCTGACATCTCCGACACACTTAATCAAATTGAGATTGATTGAAACGTTTTGTGTTTCTCAGCAGAGAGCATATGGTTATTGTGAGTCGTAGGGCGGTGGTCGTTCGCCTCACTATGGTATCTGGCCAGCAACACTGTCTTCTCGCACGCTCTCACACTGCAACGCGTGCCCTCTGCACTCCCAAAACTGCTCACAAGACCAAGCCCTGTTTTTATATTCAGAATTCCCCTCGTAGACTCGTCTTTCTTTCTCCTCTTTTTCAATCTACGCCTTTTTCAGGAGTGTTTTAATGGTAAAAATACCGCTTATTTCTTAATACAATCAAAATAGAACAAAAAACACACACGAATCGATGCTATTGTGATCGTCTGCTATAGAACGAAAAGACCAAAATGCCGTGACATTTTGAACCAAAAACAATTCAAGTATTAAAAGTATTCAAAGCCGGTAAGGGTGATCATTAATTGTGAAAACAAAAATTATGTTTTACTGCTAACGATCTCATTAATTAAGCACAATTTTTTGTTACCTTTCAATTTCGCTATTTTTTTTAAAAAATGGATGTCTCCAAGAAACACTTTGCAGTTTACATGCGCTTAAATGTTGTTGCTCTCTTTTTAAAACGGTTTCAGTTTTATTTCTTTATTTGTAGCAAAGAATAGTTATACATAATCAGAATCTTTTGTTGATTGAGTTAATTAACTCTAGTACATAATTCCAGCGTTTAATCTATTAGAACGTTTTATACTAATTCGTGGGAGTTCTGCGAGTCAGTTTTTAGCTTATTTAGGAAATGAGTTTGTGTTTTTTTGGTCGCGACATTGTCAAAAGGCACTTTCTGTTCCCCTGCATTATCCGCGCTATTTGCTTTTCTTATTTGCGGAAGAATAGTCTTTCGGTGACACTTCAACTACAGAGTAGCAAGAAGAATGAACTGTGAACAATGGTTTGACCTACAACAACAATTAAATACATCTTTCGGTTGGACATCGATGCAAATTACAGAAAGATCTCAAATACCGCTTCCACTGTGCATTTGAAAACAAACGTTTGAAGTAGCCAAAGTTTAGCAGCAAACTGTGTCAATTGATAAGTGTTTGTACTTGTGTTCCTCCTTGTTCGATAGTCTGTTCCTGGCCATCAAAAACGATAATTTCTCATTTAGAAGCAAGTGTTTGCTGATTTCTGAGAGATAATGTTGTGATTTGGAGGCCTTGAAAGGGTTGGTAACCCGAGAGGACAGGATTTCAATGCGTAAGTTAGATTCTATTTATAAAAAGGTGGCCAACACGAGGTGATTTCAATGTGTAACTGAACACTGCCAAATGCTGAAAATGAAATGCTGATGTTCCCCGTCTCACGAAGGTCACTTCTTTACAGCAGATACACACGCCGACAAAATGTACGAGAGCCGTTTTAGTGCACCTGTGATTAGCGAAGGCTTTTTTTGAGTCATCAGGTGGCATATTAGGATATGAGAACCTACTCGATTGACGAACGGCTCTTCTTCATGTAACTTCCGTCTTCAGTTTCTACTGTTTTAGAATCGGAATGGACGCACGCAATTTACAGCCAACGTGCGCAGCTCCAACTCATGTCAGGGTCTTATCTCAGCAGAGCTTTGAGTGTATAGTTATTAAGACGTTTTTCAGCTACTCTACAGTGTATTGTATACTCGAGTTGAGCCTTCATAAAATACTTTGGGATAATCTGATAGATATAAATCTTAAGCCGAATAACTGGCCATTTCCGTCTGATCTTATCTGGTGCAATCGGTTCATAAAACGACCTACGTTTTCTCGAATGAACTAGCTGTGAATATGCTTTTTCTCCTAATAAATATGAAATGCCCAAGGTCTCCGCTAATGGCTAAAACAAAACAATAATTTGATGCCAAACTGTTTGGCATCATTATTTCAGAAATCCGTGCGAATCTCTTTATTGAAATGAGCAGCTTTTAAATATGTCAATCGTCATCCTGTTCAGGCATAAATGAAAACCGTCTATCTTAATTGGTATAAACTGCTTTTCTAATCCAAAGACGTTTTCATTCAAAATTTATTTGCTCTATATTAAGCTATAAAGCCCTATCAAACCTGCCGCATCAGGATTCTCGCACAACCATTTACAGTTCCGCTGACAAATTTAGATTCTGCACTGAGCCGGAAGGCACACTCGCAACATTAAATAAACTTTTCTCTGCAAGTCGGAGTGCAGACAATTAGTTAGAAAGAGTTAAGAGGTGATGTGACTCAAGACGTTCGTGTAAAAGGCTTCTGTTTACTTAAGTGTCGCATTTTCTTCTCCCCCACGTGTCGAAAACACCTCGCTCTCGCGTAGACGTTGTCCGAGGTGTCGCCGGTAAACAGCCAAAAGTGAATTTGTCAAACTGAAGCGACAAGAATGTCAGTGGTGAAGAAAAATAACTGCCAACTTTTATAGGAAAGCACTGTTTCTGTTTTCGAACAAGAAAGTTGCCAAAGTTTTATTTTCCACACCGATTAAGTATACTTCTTTGTGAAACTGTGGAAGGTGACTATTTATAAACAAAAATCAAATAAAAGCACTCTGCGGTTTTGATAGCTAATATTGCTTGGAAATCTTTGCTTATTTTTCATTGACCATAATTAGCATCAACAAAGTTTCTAGATGGCGTTTTTTTTTTTTTACCACAGGCGGTTTCGCTGACAGATGTGCTGTGTGTTCATGTTATTCTAAAAAGTAAAAATGATATTTATTTGTTTTTTTAAAAATGGCGAGCGTGTATATTTAAAAAATATTTCTATACTCTTACGAAACATGGGTGTAGTCACGTACAGGCAATTTTTTTAAGTGTTAACGCATGTACTTTTTAAAGTATTTGAATAAATGAAACCTGCTAACGTAAACACAACTAATGTTCGCTTTCTCGTTAATTTCCTTGCTTTAAAGTTTCCGGAACTAAGAAAAATACAACCTAACTATCCTTGATGCAAGTTTTGCGCGCGATTTGGAATAAAAAACAGGGTGTCTAAATAAGTAATTGGCTATTAACATAATCGATAATTAATCTGGATTTAATTGACATGCTTCAGTGCGTTTATTCAAGGTTTAAAAAAAATATGTTGGCGCTTCTTTTCTTTGCTCAAAAGCCCTTGTTGTTGCAATTTAAGGAGGGGTTGCAATTTCCTTTTATTTAGTGCGAACTCGCTACAACCTGCAAGGCGTTGAGCTAATTTATCAGGCCATTTTAATATGAACATTGAATGTGATCGAAAAACCCGTTCGACAAAACAGATAGGAAACGAGTTCTATTTTGATTATTTGTTTACCGTTTAAACAAACAAAGTTTGGGCGAGCAGTGATAGGAACAAAGGTGTGTTGCGAAACCTTGATGAGGGTCGACAATCACGAACGACAGAGCTGCTACCGAAAAGAATACATGATAAATTGGCTTCGCGCCACATCCATGTAGATCAACTAAGCCTCGCCGCCTGAATAACTACTTTGAAGTACTTGTTATTGACTTTGTTTGTATTTCATTAGTTTATATATTAATAGTTGAGCTTTTTTGTCACAGAGCGTTCGAGTCCCTAAAATGACTTCTGCTTTTAACTTTCAACCAAGCTAGCCACAATCAAGCAGGAAAAGCTTTCTGAAGTCGGTATGAACTGCTGAAATATTTAGCTTTTTAAAACCTTTAAGAGTCGTTTGAGTGCTTTAATGATCGGGCACAGTCCAATATTAAAAGGATTTTTTTTCTATTTGTTCCCAAACTTATTCACACTTTGATATTCGAAGGCGAAGGTCAAATGAGTGTGATAGAGTTGAATACGTTTTCTCCGCATTGCCGCTTTGTTTTCAGGCTGGGTTGTTAACAGGGCGATATCAAAGGAAAACACGGATGAAAACACATAATTTTTGTAAACAGGGGTTAATCTAGCGGAGCTAATCTTATTAAACTACCGTACACGCACGTCAAGGAGGCGAAACGATGCTTACAATGTATTTTTTTTATTGGTTATTTTTGAGGTCATTTTAAAGAAGTCTAGCTATGTTTCAGTTGACTTTACGGGGTTCCATTTTTTATGAACTTAGTTATGTTTGAAATGTTCGGACAACACCTATTTTAGTTTCTACCGTATTATTTTTATAAAGCATTCTTTTCTCTAATAGAGGTTTTTCGCAATTTTTACTCTGTAATTGTGGCAGTTTTCCTTTTTAGCAGTTTACTTACACCCAAATATGGTGTCCTCTTTTGTTACGGTTACACCCATATATGGTGTCTTTTTGTTATGCGGCCTTTTGTTATGGTTACACCCATATATGGTGTCCTTTTGTTGCGCGGAAGATCGAGATTACGTGCTAATGGCCCAATTTTCTGTCGCCTCGCCTGGTTTTGATTCATTCGATGTTCAAAGTCAAAGTTAAGTTTACAGGTTAATTAAGTGTACAGATTAGAAACTTAGGGTTAGTTTACATTGAGTTTCTACTTCCAAGAGTTTCTCTTTTACCTAGTAAATTCCCTATTTTGCCACTTTTTGAAGAAGACTAACTTGTCATCGATTTGTATGAAGGAGTGATTCCTAAGGGTTTGCTCAGAGACATTATCAAAGGAGCTGGTACATTAATGTGTTTTGAACGTGTATCAATGTGTCCGAATTTCCTTAGGAAATTATTCTTAATGTTCATGCTTTGCAGATCATGTTTCTTCAAATTGCTTTTGAAATAGCTTGCTTGTGAAATTTTCCCCTCGGGAAGGATGTTTACGGCTAGACGCAGTTGTCCGTAGATATCCAACTTTTTCTTGGTTTCTTTGCAAGTAGGCTTTGACAGAATGTGCTGGCATACTTTTTGGCACAATTCTTTATTACGAGAATAAGGTTCATTGATTTTCCAAAAAACAGTACTGCTAGCATATTTTGCTTTTTTGCCGGCTAGTTTTGCAGCACAAAATTGCCAATTACTGATTATGAAACCCATTTTTGTTGGCCCAAAATCAGTATTACAGAAAAATTGTAAGTAAAAAACCCCTAAGTTTTTGTCTGCTTATTGTCACACTGCAATAACATGGGATCTGGGCCTAAAGGAAGACTGCAAGGACTTTTTCCACAGGACTCAGCACATGCGCATAGCTCCCTTGTTTATCTGTGGCGGAAACAACCAAGATGGCAAACTACACGCTTTTTTAAAAATAAGAAACAGTAAATTTTGGCCGAGCCTCATTGTTCTTAAGTTTTTGCGCAATTTGACTCTCAATTGTTCTTAAGCTGTTCAACAACAACAGTAAGAAATAACTTCTAAAATACTCCAAATACACGCTCTTTTATAAGAACCTGTGATTCTGATTTTGGCCGAGGCACGTTGTTCTTAAGTTTTGGATAATTGTTCTGAAATTGTTCTTAAAATTGTTCTTGTTTCCATCGTCTGAAGTATACTTATCCTTTTAACAATGTGCAGCACAGTTTTGATTTTTTTCTCTGCTCACTCAGGTAGTGTTTATAACTGCGGAAAGATCTGTAATGAAACGCCATATATAATGACGTTTTTCAGCAAAAATTTGCGAGCCTCAATTGTTCTTAGCTTGTTCTTAATTTTTAGGCAAATATGAGCCTCGTTCTTATAAAATTGTTCCTATAAAAAAAAGCGTGTATGCTTTTAATTTAGTAAAGTTTCCAGGATAATTGTGTTTACCATTTACTTTTTGTTGAATAGTTATTGAGGT
>JAOBRH010493032.1:0-10024 GCA_027575125.1 Umimayanthus parasiticus | reverse complement strand
TATTGCCATCAAAAAATCGGTTCCCCTTTGGTTGATTTAGAAAAAACATGATTTGCTTGCTAAGTGACTAATTTGGTTGATTTTGCAAAGAGTTTCTCTTTTCCCAAACCTGTCCTCAATAGAACTTCGATTTTTTCCAAACCCCGGCCCAACCCCTGAGCCACACAAGTGGTCTGGCCCAGGTTCCGCTTGCTCCAGCATCGACTCTCCAAAAAGGCCTTTAGAGGTCCCAAGGCGTGGTGATGGGGGGCTTCGTTCCAACCATAGGGGAGATGTGGTGAAGATGTGCTAAGTTTGACCATCTGTGAAGAAACAGATGTAAATATGATTGCAATTGGATCAAGCTATGTATGTAAAGGAGCTGATCTTATATGAGGAAAAAGATATTGAGATGTCAGGTGACCTGTTTTTTTTCCAATGCCTTATAAGTTTCAGTTGTTGTTTTATCTACATTACCTTATAAGTGCATGGCATAGTCACGAGTATACAAACATTTTATTTGTTTCAGTTTTTAATAGTGTTCGTTATATAACGCAAGAGTTCATAGTTGTTATTAAAGCTGCGTAACATTTCAAACTCCATAGATATAGTGCAATTCTGTCCTTGTCAGTCGAAGAATTTTAATTAGGCTCCCCATTGTTGCACAATTTAGACAGAGTAAAGGAAAGGGGAGAGGGGGGTGACTAAATACTGAAGAACTAAAAAGGAAATGGATTATATTTTTTATCTCCGGCATATAGCTAGTGTGGAATATGCTCATCGGTTTGGTGATTCTACCATTTCAACTTCGGAAGACTTAATTTTTTGTGAAGTTCGAGCCCCTTGCTTGGAGACTGTTTTTTTTTTTTACACTTTATTTTATTTTATTACAAATAGTGTATTCCTCACAACGTTACAACATTTGTTTTCAAAAAATAACAGAATACAATGCATTACAAGGAAAGAAAAATAAAGAAATACAGCAGCACAGTTTGTACTTGTGAGCTAGAGGCAGTTGGAGTTTTGATTCAGTGAAAATACTTATAAACTTATAAAAATGCTCTTCTGCTTGATTGTTCTTTTTTGCATATGCACCTCGACATTGTGCTTTGATTCAAGGTACTTTATAAAATTAGAAAAAATCGGTTTTTGTTCTTTATATTTACATCCGTAAATAAAATACTTGGCGTATAGGAGGCAAAGATTCTCTTCTATCGGCTTGGAGACTTACTATTCATATAAAAACAAATGTGGAAGTTAGCACGAATCCTGACCTTATACGACCTCAGTAACTCTCAAAATGGGGAGGTTTCAGTGGAGAACCTTGCACTCAAACCTGGGGATTTGCATAAAAGCTCAAAATGACCGAAAAAGGTTTAGAAATATTCAGTACGTCGACTCCCAGGAAGCTTTACTGAACCATAAAAATGTATTTAAACTGAATACGAGTACGAGTTTCAAAAACTTTAGCTATCGTTAGCGAGTATGCGAATCCGAGTAGAAAAATAAACGATGAATGTTCTGTATATAGCCGTGTGTGTGTGAGAGGGGAGATCAAGATTTTTCCAGATTTTTATGTCAAAGCAGAAAGGGCTACGTAGTTTTAGTCTTTAATTCTTATTTGAAAATAGAGCGTATATTTCCTTTTTGATTTCCTTTTCACACCGCAATTGCCCACTCCTGAAACTCACGGAGAGACTGGGTCTGTCTACCCAAAACGATCCCAGAAGGCAGTGCGTCAACACGTAAAACAAAAGAATTAGCATTTCAGCGTTGCTTTCTGGGATTGTTTTGGGTGGACAGACCCAGTCTCTCCGTGAAGTTCAGGAGTGGGCAATTTAAAATTTATGGCTGCACTCCTCGTCCCCAAGGTCTCAACAGCGCAGCCGCCATTTTAAAAAATACCCAAAGACCCTGGGGACGAGGTTTACTGTGCAAGACAAGCTAAGCACACACACGGGTGTACGGTATTTACATACAGAATGTGTTTTTCTGTATACAATGTGATCGATTGGTGATCTTTTGGATGTCATATAAAACCCAAACGTTTCGAGGTGTAAAAATCTTTGACGCATTTTCTACCACGAAGCAATAACGGTTGTTTGCATCTCGGGCCGGATATCGCCATTTGTTGAAGTGCTTTCTGTTATTTTGATATTGAACAGTGCAGTCCTCGTTTTTCAAAGTTCTTGAGGGGAAATTTTCTTGCGAGCGAGCGAAAGTTATTAACTAAGACCAATGCAGCACACTTCGTTCTTGCGGTTTGCCGCTTGTGCCTGGTCGTTCGCTAACCCCCAGCCACCCCCCCCCCAATTTCGATCGTCTAGTATTCAAGTACCAGTCGGAAAATCAAAATGATCCCCCTTTAAGTTAAATGATATAATAAAAATGCTCCTATACTCGATGCGTTTACAACAGTAATAATAATAAAATAATAAGTAATTCAATATAATTGAAACTACTTCTGGTTAACAAAATAAAATTATTTAAATAGAAAGGTTTGAAGATTACAGACGTAAAGTTTTGGATGTTTGGAGCCGATTGTTCAGACAAAAGAGTTGACAGAAGGGACATAGAGAGAAGTAGATGATTGCTTAAAAGTTGGTTGAATAAAAGTTCAGAACGACATCAGTGTCAAAATGAAAGTCTTTGCCAGGAATGACATAACTTTCCCAGTGATATATTTCCTCTTATATCTTGGAAAAGTGATTCGACAAACTATCAGCATGGTTCTGTTTAGCGTACGTAATACCATAAATAACAACAAAAACCCTCCAGTTACTTTCCCATTTAAAACATATATATCGGTGATATCTTGATACGTAGCTCTCAACAGGACAGAAGGACTGTAGCTACCTCCCCTCCCCCCTGTTCAGAGTTTACATTTATCTTTAAGGATGGGTTAGGATTGGAGGAGGTTTAGGAGCAGTCGTCCTGCACAAAACCTCGACTGATCTTCCAACTTGTCTGAGAATCTATTTCTTATTTAAACCGTGGTAAAAATAAAACAATCCCGAGTGTAACGGTGTGCAATATGGGCTAACATGCTTCGAGGTCTTGGGAAATGCAAAGAATTACGTCTAGTTTCCATCCAGCAGTTTGTAGTTCAGGGCTGATCGCTAGGAACACCTTGCGAGCAGAGGTCTTTCAATCTCATATCGCACTGAAGGAGGAGATATCTCGTTCATTGTCGCATAACAAGATATCTCTCTCTTCTCGCATGGTACGCAGAGAGGTGTTCGTATCGGGGAAACTTTTCAAAGGTGTTGCAAACGTGTAAAACCGACTGAGACCTGCTCTGTCAACCTGGTCACCAGATTATTTTTCTGGTAAAATCACTCCTTTTCACACTTTGAAGCTTCTACTGTAACTACGGGGATGGAGGTAGGTCATCGGATCGAGGCGTCCCAATCGCATACTGTTTGAGTATTTCATCCGAGGCTTTGTAGGCCGAAGCAATTTGGAGTACAACAACCTTGTCTTTATCAAGCTCGAAATGTAAGTAGTCCTTTCCATTCAAGAGAGTCGGGTCGTCTTTCAAACCCGTGTATACACCGTCCAGCGGATTTGCCTCTGAAGGGTTAAACAGATACCCCTTCGGTGTGCTCGGAGGCACCTGTTTGGGGCTGACGCTGCAGTTGCCCTGGGCAACCGTGTGACTCGCAACGGGTCCTGTCCTGTCATCCTGGCTGGAGTCAGTCCGTGACTCCGCCGTTGAACTGCTCCTCTTACCGGTTCTTGCTTCTTCATCAAAAACTTTAAAACTAGTGTATTTCTCTTCCTGAGTTCTTTCGTTATTGCTTGCGTTTTTAACACTTCCTTCGTCGTCTTGACAATCTGTTGTCATGGCAACATCACTGTCCTTAGATGGTGATGCAACCTCCATCTTATTGTTCTTAACATGAGGTTTAACAATCTCGTCCAATAAAACTGCAAGATGTTTAAGGTTAAGCACTGGAATGCCGTTAACTTTAAACAGTTGTAAATTCGACATGTTCTCATAACCTGTTGTCAGCTCCGAAGCAAGAATCTGAAAATGAGAGAGCCAGTTAGCAATGCTGAATATACTTTAGACTTTCAATACACTAGTTAAACTTTCATTGTATTAGAGAAGATAACACGCTAAGACGGTTTAACGTCCATGTCAACAGATGGTGTAGCAAAAAACATCCCAAAATAATCCAACCCTCGAAAGAGCCAGAGATTGGACTGCGACCTCTGACTAGCAGCCAGAGATCTAAGTGACTTAGCCCACCACACTAGCTTGATAAAAGTTTCACAGACCTCCATCACCGTACTTCCTCGAATAAGCGCCCAGGACCCGGTTGTTCGCAAGTGGGTCAGCTCCAACTTTTAACTCACGATTGTGTTTACCTCCTTAAAGATTGGTTTGGGCTGTCATTTTTGGTTTACGTAAATGGGTTTCCTTGGAGAGTACTTCAATACTATATAAGAAAAACGGAGGACGTGTAAACTTGTTGATAAAGGGATTTAGTGTAAAGTTTCGGCTAGCCGGACTTGGTTAAGTTTAATTACGGGTTTGATCAACAAAGGTTGATATGGTATGTTTTTCGCCTGTGGGATATGGTGCGTAGCTCCGACGAAGTGCTAACGCTCGCAACGTCAGCTACACACCATATCCCACAGACGTAAAACTTACCATATCAACCTTTGTTGATCAAACCCGGCGTATTCAGCTTACTCGCCAACGCAGAGAAAACAGTTTTTTCCAAAACTAGTCTTCCTTGGTTAAGTTTAACCCACTTTCGAGCAACAGGGCCCAGGTGTTTAGTAGCTAACAATCAGCATTAGAAGATGGACACTTATTTGATGTTGTCTAAAAATATACTTGGATAAAAAAGACAATTCACGTGAAAATGTTTCCCGGAGTCTATTTGAAAAACATAGGAAGTAAATTTCTTCTGCAGTGTAGTTCCGATGTTTTAAAGCTTGATGTGATACTCCATAACTTTTATCACAAAATTAATGCTTAAGGTCACTGGGTATACCAACTCCAGCATCTCAGGGATCGCGTTAACGCAAAAATCATGCATTTTTAAGCAAAGTGCTTCCCAAAAAATGCATTTTTGAATTTGCAATGCGTCCCTGGGACGCAAATATAAAAACTTGCTCTCATAGATCCAGTTTAATGGGACCCCTTCAAAACTTCTGGTGACTCGAAACCAGCAAGATCATAGAGTCCCAGGACTCAAAGCAAAAATAGGTAGCGCGATCCCTGCATCTGAAACTAACGAAGAGATAGTTAATGAATATATTATTATTTGCCGAACAATAGATCGATTCTGATTGAGGAAAAGTCAGCTTCTACAAAAAAAGTCTTCGAGAAAAGTTTGTTTGTTTGATGCCAGGGGACGGTTTACCTGACTGAGAAGAATTACTTCCTGTCCTGGCTTCTCCAAGATGCCGTACAGCACTCGGTCGCAAAGCCTTATGGGGGCTTTTCGTGCCCAGTCCTTCCCATACTGATGCTGCATGTAGGGCTGGGAAAGAGTCACAAACACCAGGCCAGCAAACACGAGGTAACTGCAACATGAGCAAGGTAAGAGATCATCCATGCTATTACGGGAGTTATGAAGACTTCCAAATAAATATAAGAAAACAAACAGATCTAGGTACCTTTCACAGGTGTGTATAAATTAAAACTTCTTTAGACTTTTAAATTAATTTAGAGGCAGAAAGAATTTTGTTCTTCATATTAAACTGGAGTTTCAAGTACATGTAAATGATCGTTTCTTTATTCTGGCAGCAATCTAACTGACTGAGTGACACAATAAAAGAACACCAGAACTTACCTCGGTCTCTTGTCATACAACTGTGTTGGCACCAGACTTGTTACCAAGCTCATTTTCACCTCCACCTGCATCACTTCACCCTGTCGCAAGATCTGAACCTTGCAGGTGTCCCCCACATACTTGTGTGAGAGCGCATAGTCAAACAGAATGCGCTCATTACCACGAAAATGGACCTTGTGTAAGAACATTGAATTTCAGATTCACATATTTTCTCAGTATTTTTAAACATTTGATATAAACTAGAAACTCCTGCCAACTTCAACTAAAGCTAAATCCAAAGCTGTCTAGCTACATGTTATTTGTAGTAACCGCTTCGAATTACAATAGCAGTGCTGGTCACAAGTTCAAACTGAAAGCACAATTTTTTACGGTGGTGCTTCTGGCTACCGCTATACAGTCCATACATGTATCGGAGATCGGACCATAGCTCCAAACACTGACATTACTACTCTACTCTTTTCGAGAAGTATCTGGGATGCATAGCCAATGGCTTAACATCCCTGTCTACGGACACTGTGATGGAAGAAGGTCACCGAAAGTTGAACCCTTAACCAGGCTGGGGTTTGAACTTGAGACCATCGCACTGACAGTCAGAGATCAATGCCAACTGAGCTTACCTATGAGCATGCATTACTTACTTATGCGCACTATTTACTAAACTATATTTTATCCTGATAACTTCTCAAAACCTCTTGATAAATCATATATTTTACCATTTCCGTTGAAGGGTTGAGATATCGGGAGTCAACTGTTAAAGATCATGTGAATGCTTGAAGAGATTTAAATTGAATCGAACTGAAACATATGGCTTATGCAGTACTAGTAGTGATAAACAAACTTTCTGTAGTTTAGTAATGAATAGAAACGGTTTTAGGAGCATCCTATCCCTTAGAAATCACCATTTTAGGAAACCTTCAACAACTTTTACCTCATTGCAAGCGACCGGACCCCTTAGTAAGTATTGGGTTGCTAATTTCAACCCTATCTATTGTTGGCTGTAACCAACCTTGTTCAAACATTATCTGCAATACCATGCAAATAATATGTAACTTCTGCAACTCAATCTGGGGTAGCTGTGATCACACCACACATACCGTGCCATTATCTGCAATTGTTTCATCATCAACAGCCATCAGAACATCACCCCTTTTCAGAACACCATCACTTGTGAACAGCGGCAGTACTTTTGTCACTAGGACACCTGTTTGCTCCACTGATAACTTGAAATACGATCTCATGTGCTCGCTCTCAATTGGTTGCCATTTGATACCAAGGCGACAGAAGCCGTAGTATGTCCCATTTCTTTCAATGTCTTCTAAGAAATGGTTGATTACTGTTACCTAGAACAGTGCAATAAAAAGACATTTCTTCATGGGAAAAGTATAATTTATAATTTGTGCAAGCCATTAAATTGTCGCCAAAAAGGTGAAACTCCTTAAAGTGTTAAATAATTAAATGTTTCCAAAGTCCAACCCCTCATCCATGCAATGGGAGGTGGGAAGCAGGCAAAGTATGGGAGTGCCAAACAGGGTGATGTATGGCGTATGATATTGTATGAATAATGACGTATGATATATAATTACATTATTGAATGATTACTGAAACATCAAGAGTTAGTATTACTACCGGCGCAAATTTGGATTAGAAGAGCCTTCAGATAGAAGATCAAGTATGACAACCTGAAAAGACAGGAGAAGATGGCCAAAAATCATGTCAGATGGAAGCTAGTTGTTGATGGCCTACAGTATGATCCACCAAGGGGTAGAAAGGCAGTGATGATGAAACACCCATTTTACATAAATTATTTGAACTGAAAGAGAAAATTGCAAAAATATCACTGATCAGGGACACAGAATGAGGGTGCTTTCAGTGCATACATGTAAATCAAGATGTAAAAGAAGACTTAAGGCACATTAATTTTCATTTGACAAATCTTATTGGACTCTTGAAAATTTAATAGCTTTCTTATCAAACACAAGCTATTCACTGGCAACAGACATGTAAAACATTACACACCTTGGCCAACTAAGCCAGGATATGTGATGTGTCTTGAGCACCATTTTGGTGTGAGGTTTTGGTACTAAAAGCAAACAAATTTCCAGTCAAATATCAGTTGCTTTTTAAAAGAAAAAAGAAACAGTTCCACAACACTAACTTTGGAAAAAGGCAGAGTGAGTGCAAGCCTGTAGGTCAAAATTTATACACTGTATTGTTTTGAGCCTGTTTCAAAAACTAGCAAAACAGGAGACAGAGCATCATGTAAAAATTTCAACAAAATAAAATTAATATGGACTACTGATTGAAATTATATATTTTTTTATTTTCAAGAAGAAAAAGACCTGTCCATTTATTTCTAGAAAATTCTTAGTTAGTGTGCCAGGTGTGCACCAGCTCTGCAATACATGTAGCAAGCCTTGGTTGAAACATGGTCTTCAAAACTTCACAGACCTAATTGGCCTTTAAGGTTCACTTCACAGAACATCTGTTTGTTTTCTAACAATCTCCTAACTACAGGCAGAAAATCACTGAAAGGACCACATGCCAAAAGGGGTAATATTTGCAATAGTAAAGATGTACATGTACTTACTGGAATGATGTATCCAATATTCTCTGCATTGTCCAGGGTCTCAAATGCAATGCCTATTAACTTATCATCTTGGAGAGCAGGCCCGCCACTATTTCCACTATTAATGGCAGCATCAATCTAAATTATAAAAAAATAATTAATATTATTATTTAATTTATACTGATTTTGATTAATTACTATAACATTTATTAAAGTGTTAATTAATTAATATACAATCATGTGTAATAACAACAGATCATACAAGGCTATATTAGTGCAATGTTTTCATACATTTGCTGTATTTTCTCATCTTCAGCTTCAATTTTTAATTTCAGAAGTATTGTACTATGTCATGGAAACTTAAAGTCATTAGCAGTTCTTAACAAAACATTTAGCTTCTTTACCTTCATTGAGTATATTGCAGATACAAATCTGTAACAGGTTCATAGCATTTTGCAGTTTCAGAATACATAGTGATACTAAGGACTATCTTTGACTTGCAAATTAGGCCGCTTCAAACACATCAAGTGACCATACCTGAATTGCCAATAATTCCACAGCTGAATGTGCATACCGCTGGATCTCCACTCTGGACACCACCCCCCTGGTGACGCTGATGTTGTCCCCTCCTGTGGGAAATCCCACACAGACCACATCCTCCTCCAGTTTAGGAATGTCTCCAAATTCCAAAGGATCCAGGTTTTCCCAAAATTTTTCATCTGAGACTCCCAACTGAAAAACAAGAAAAATTCTAACTCACTCTGAGCAGACTTGTTACTAACTGTAAATTATTCTGTAAAAATTCAACTTTGGACATAAAAGAATGGTTTAAGTTACAATAGACTTTTTTCAGCACACAAGTTTGTGCTTATGACAGCTTTCAATCATTCAACTGACACAGCTTACAATAAAATTGTATTTATTTACTAGTGGTTGAAATGTGTTAAGTTGAAGTACTGTATTTATAAACATCCCAAATAATAACATCTGAGCAATAGCCCTAGAAGGGAAATGGACCCACACAGAAAAAGAACAAAAATCCCACCAGGATCAGGGATTTTTTTCTCTTCCTCTGTGTGGGCCAACTTCTTTTCCAGAACTACCACTCAGAAGGTGTCAATTGGAATATTAATGCACAAGTACTTCGCGCTCTGAAAAAAGAAATATCTGGTACAAGTACACATTATTATTAATGCATTATTTTGCATTTCCAATTTCATCTACATTCACAAATTGATGTTTTTTCCCCTTTTCTTTTCTCTTTCTTTCCTTTTTTCTCTCTCCAGCATTCTTTTGTGCAAATCCATTCAGCCACCAGTGTAGTAAGACTTAGTATAACTAAGTCCCGGGGGCCGGGGAGGGGGTGTACTCCCTATATTCAGATGATAGGGATGATTGTCGTATTTTTTAGGGGTTGTTCAAGCAAAATCCTTTACAAAGATAAAACTTGTATTTGTTAGGGTACAAAAACAGATCTTCTGAATCTGCTTCTTTAACAAACTTCAGTTTATTATTTGGTATTTTTTAGGTTACTTTTTGACCAGGAGATATATTCTAGGGTGCGCAAATTTTATGGTTTGATATTTTTAGGGTAGTTTACTAGGATTTCTGACAGTCATCCCTATCCTTTTTACCCCAAAGTAACCCCCCGGGAATTATAGTTACA
>JAOBRH010492921.1:0-10026 GCA_027575125.1 Umimayanthus parasiticus | reverse complement strand
TTTTTGTTTATCTATCAATTTATTTCATTTTTCTTCATTTTTTAGTTTGTTTTACTATTTTTTATATAGATAAGTATAATTTAGCTTTCAGTATGTTTTGCCTATAGTATGTTATCATGTTTTATTTTCTTTTTGTAGACGGACTCCAACCTCATACTTTCTCTCCCGAGAGCAGAGAGAAAGGAAAGAGCCTGGGTACAAGTTGGAACGATTTTTTCTTGACGATAAGAAGAATCATTGTGGGCATGATCATTGTGAACACAAAACACCGCTTCAATCTGTCATAGACCGTTGTTTTCCTTTCAAAACGTCAAACAGGTTTGATTTAGCTAATTGAAAACCAATGTGCCTTGACAAACCGGCAATGTCCCTTGAGTTGTCATTAAGGCAGTGAGGCAGTCGGCGAATACGGTATACAACCTAGTTTTAAAAAAGTAACATAGAAAATCTAGAGATATCACTTAGTTCAACATTATGTTCGTTTACTTAGCTTAAAAGAAGATTGTGTTTCATGCTTTTTCAATTCATAATGTTTACCTTCCAGCTGGATTACTAGAGTAAAGAATTATGTTCATTCTCTTTAATTTATAGAGGTATTATGCTTACTCGACCATGCCCTCGTCTGAACTGTTTAGGAAGATAAACCTTCTGGTTAGATGTATCCAAACTTTTGAAATTTAAAATACTTCTTTGTATTGTTTTGTTAAACCTAGTGGGGGCTGTTACTCCTTTTAATTAAAACAAATTATGATACTGACCGTACAAATTAGAAAGACAATATTTTAAAACCCTTTTTACCCTAATAAAATATTTTCTTGTAGGTTTTTTCTCTTGGTTAGACATGTTTGCCAAATCTTTTTGTTTGTATTCCAGTTTGCTATTGATGGATAAAATACTGGTCATACAAAGTGGTTACTTTGACAGAAAACTTAGGATCATTTAAACTTAAAAAGTACTTCACTGTTTCAGTCAATCAAAATACCAAATAAAACAATGGAGATTGACGATTGGGGTCTTCTACAGAGTAATTGTTTTTTTAACCATAAATCTAACTGAGAACTGTCAAAACGCCAATCATTGATGTAGCTTGGTTTAAACAATTGTCCCCTTGTAGACTCCAAGGCTTAGAGCGAATGAAAGTCGAAGTTTGTTTGCTGAGCGATACATTGTTTTAAAGCTCCAAAGGCTCTGAAGGTTTTAAAGTGAACAAAGGTTTCATCATCAGTCAAGCAACAGTTCAGCCATCAAGGTTACTAGCTCATCCGTTCGTTAAGTACTTAATCACAAACTAACCTTAATTACACTTCTGGTTCAATTTTAGCTCGTGTAGAAGTTATTCATTAGTATGTGACATTAATACCCTTTGGATTACAAAACTATATGATGACTAATTCTCACTTTGCTTCCCCAGTGTCTTAGTATAGTGTAACATCAGTTTTCTTTAAAAAAGACTTGGATTCAGTAAAACTGCACAAGTTGGTTTGGTTAGATTCTTAGCTTGTTCTCAGATTTAAAGTTATTAAAGTTATTATTATCTTTTGTATTCTGTTTTCATTTTCTGCTATCGCTTCTATTCACACGTTTGAAGTGAAATGAAAAAGCTTTACAAGGAGGGGACATATTTCCATGGATAATGAATGTAATCTAAGAACTGCTTGTCCTCGGAAATGAACTGAATTACTTCTTAAAAAGGTGCGTTTTCTGTTTGTTTATGCATTACAATCTATTTTCATTACTTACCCAGAATGTATAGACTTTTGGCTGAGTCTAAACTGATGTTCGTAGATTGATGAACATTTTGAACAGCCCTAATTTCCTTAAAGCGTTTTTAATTAATTTTTCATTTCGTAGATATTTAATCTTTAATCAATGTACAGACCACCCAATGAGTACATTCGATTTAACCGACCTACTGTTTCATGTCATTTAGCCAAAAACATTGCTCTGTCCGAGCAAGTTATGAAAAGTTCTCTATACAAGGCTCCGGTTTTTATCAAACTGTGTGAAAACTGAAATCAGACAAAACTGCTCTTGAACTCTCTCACAATAACAAATTAAAACGATTCTCTTTGTTTCAAAATACAGAAAATAAATATTGTCAGTTTAGTCTCATCCCAAATGTTTATCATGTTCTTAAGTTTTGGCCATTCGTCAGCCTCGACAACCTTTAAAATGCGTTCTCACAACGAAAAAAAGTGTGGCAGATTTGGCGTTGGCATGGTTACGGTACAAATGTTATTCATCATTTTGCCAAGAAGGAACTTCTAACGATTCATCCAATGTATTCGGTTTCAGTTAATGTTAGCCTAAATAGGAACCGCATCCATTTATCCTCTCGAGTAAAATAAATGCCGTTGTTACTTTTAAATAGAGCATTCATATAAACTGCCATTTTTGTCGATACTGAAACTGGAATTCGAAATCAGGCGGAAACTGCGCTGTGCAGTATTCGACGTCAGTCACTTATGTTTTCATTTGCTTATGTATTTCATTGTCTTACGCTAAAAGCATTATTTCTCTTGCTGTTGCTTCACCTAATAACTGTTCGTGAATACTCAATTCTGCTACAAAATACATACACTTCAACGATATAAAATAACTTGCCGATGCACTCCATAAAGAACTCGGAAGGATAAAAATACTTCTTTAAAAATGAGTAAGGCCATGTCATAGTGGTTCTTATCTAGAAGTTTTATTTAAACCATAAATATCGTTTTCAGTATCGTGATGCCAGTGAGAACTTTTCAGTTGCTAAGCTACAAAATTCGCCCCCATTACCTCAATCTAGATCTGTGTGTGTGTGTGCCCTTGCATCATATAGATAACGGCTGTCGTTTTCACCTCGCCTATCTTCATTCCCTTAAATCAGAAATGTTGCTATTTGATTTGGAAATTCTGTGACAGGCTTCGGTAATATATCACTAACCGTTCGTAGTCGTAAACATTGCAATAACGGCTCTTCAAATCAACGTCTACCAAAGCCATTGATTTTAATTGAAACTCTGTATCAATTGTTTGTGGTAAGTTTTCTCGAAGAACCACTTTTTGTTTTAAAGTTCTGGGGTAGCCAACACAAACCTCGTCAAGTTTTGTTTCCGACCATTTTAAGGCTAATTGATTTTCGCGGGTTTTGCAGTAGAAAACAGATATTGATACTGTAAAGTTTTTCTCCTCTGAACTGCAGGTAACACCGAACTGAGTATGGCGGGTAGGCAATGGACCCAGCTCATGACACTTGTGTTTATAATTTTGATCTGTGTGGATTTCTCCTGTGAATGGCGAAGGCGCCGACGCCGCATAACACCTCAGGTAAGATACACTTTCTCGTCTCATTTTAGGGCTGTGGCTGAATGTTCTTAAATATTTCGAGGATTTCAGCCTCAAATGTTCTTAAAATGGTCTTAAACATAAATGTTAGTACATATTATTAGGTAGACGTTTAGTATTTTCAATTTCTCAAATCATTTAAAAACATTCGATCTCAGCCTAAAATTAGCCGAGACGCTGTTATAAAAAGAGCGTACTTTTCTTTTAAAATAGTAAACAATTAGAACAACACTAGACGACAAGATAGTAGCGGCGATGAAGGCGGCATTTCGGAAACTGATGACCAACTATGGCCTCATTGCAACACTAAAACAGCATTTATCGACTGTGATTTTGAATGTTTTTGCTCGAGCAAAGTTTTAACTCGACTCTTAAGTTTTCCATTGTAGTGCAGCGTTTTAAAGTTTAAAATGACATTTGCGTAAGTATGAAATACTGTGCGATGGGAAGCTGGCCAGTTTGTTTTGAGAAGAAACTCTATGCGAAGCTCTCCTTTGTACAACGTCTGTTTTATGGCTGAGATTTAGTATTCAGTTCAATTCAACTCAATTTCTTTATTTCAGTACCTTTACATATAGCATTTATACTTACAATTACAGATACGATTAAACAAGAGGCTTGAAAAAAGCCTAACTCGGCCCGGACCTTTCCGTAACTGTTTTCAAATTGACTGAAACAGCGTACATTTCGTTCTCCCTTGTTCATATATTCCCCTTTACTATACAGTCACGTTCGTAGCTGGTCGGCACAGCGTGAAAGCAAACTGGAGTGCCTGCTGCGCAGGCTAAACAAACTCAGTTGACCTGTAACTTAGAAGCTTGCTGAATATTAACCATAAATACCTGTCAAAACAACTTGACAAGTCGGATGTATGTACAAATTTTCTCACTGCTGACAGTGGTGTCGCATGCCTGTAAACAACTTTGTCAGAATGGTCGCTGACATCCTACAATTGCCGTTGAGCAGCATTGCAAGACAACAGAACAAATTTTTTTTTTCAAAAAAGGAATAATCTTCTCTTACTTAATAGTTTTTATCTCGCAAATCATTTTGTGAAGATCTTACAAAAACATCAACACCATATATTTATATTCGGTCACGTTTGTGGACTCAGTGTGAAAGCAAACTGGAGCGCCTGTTGCGTTTGAAAATAACATGGAGAGAGAAGCTGTAATTTGTTCTGTTTTTCTGTTGCTCCCCAAGAGCACGTATAATGCGCTATCTCCTAGTTTTAATAATAACGAGTTTCCACCAAGGCATTCGAAAAGACGATAGTCGATACTTGCCGAGACATTTGTTTGTCGCTGTGGGCTATGGCCGAAAAATTAAGATCATCTTTCATCTCCATTTCTGGCACACCGTGACGCATGCGCATCAGACCTCGTCACAACCAAAAGCAAAAAAAAACCGGACTCGAAATACATTACTTGTCAATACACACGCCAAACTACATCCGGGATCCAAGTAAGTAGCGTATATTTTCCTTATTTCTTCCCTCAGATAGGATGTCGATTTCCGAAGATTTTCCAAAATTATCAAATGTTTAGTTTAAGGCGACAATTTCGGAAGGATTTTAGAAATTTTCCAAATATCGAAGATTTCCAGAAAATCGCTGAAAATTGTTCAAAATTGTCGCAAATGTTTTGATGGCAAACGCTTGTTTGTCATCAGTATACACCTAATTCAAAACAGATTGTCTTCTGAATTGTTGCATTGTGCACTGAGAATTGCATATCGTTGCATACCAAGACCGCAACGCATTGCATTCTCAAACAAAATCGCACCTTCGACATTGCTTCCATGGTTAATACACAAATGTCGCTGTCTCATAGTATGCACCTACAATGCTATTTAAAAATTCGTTACATCCATGGCGCGTTGCGGTCTGGGTATGCAACAATGCGCAATGCACAATGCAACAATTCAGAAGGCAATCTGTTTTAAATTAGGCGTATTAGAAGCCAGGAAAACCGTTGCATATTCTGCGGTATTCAACAGGTAGTATTCCACTCTACTTTCCCGTCGCGCAACAACTGTGCTGGCGTCCGTTCGAGGACTTCTCAAAAACAGCCTCGCCGTTTTTTAACTCTTGTGAACATTTCTGAACAGTACCGTAAATTTTCCGAAGACTTAGGCATGCCGGGATAAATTAGTTCAAGTACAAGTTTAAAGATTAAAGGCTCGTGTGAATACAGGAAATACAAGTGATGCGGTTCCACAGTATCACAATCGAAAGTATTTAGTGCATAACTACACACTTTTTCTTTTATAAGAACAACTTTAAAAGAACAACGAGGCTCAAATTTGCCCAAAATTAAGAACAGGCTAAGAACAGTTGAGGCTCGGCTTTAGATTTAAATGTAACTGCAAGTTTTTGTTGAAAAACACAACACATCACGTCATTACAAGTGGCGTTTTATTGCAGATCTTTCTGCAATTTGCTGTTAGAAACGCTGAGTGAGCAGAGAAGAAAATCAAAATTGTGCCGCACGTGTTTATATCTTAATATTTAAAGTTAGTGCCGAAGTGCATATCCTATGCTGTAGAAATAAAATTCAATTTATAGCAAATACTAGTATTTGCAGTGATAAATGATATGAAAACAAAACAAGAACAGTTTACCGAAGAATAAATGAGGCTCGAATTGTGCAAAAATTTAACTTAAAATAACAACGAGCCTCGGCCAAAATTTACTGGTTCTTATAAAAAAAGCGTGTAGTATATAGGTGATATCAATACCAGGAGTCCCATCCCCACCCGCAACGCACCGATCTTGCTTCAGAACTCCCCTTGGACTAAACAGACAGTACGATCTCTAGAAACCTGTGTTCGTAGTGTCCGCATTTGCTAATAATAACTTCGTCTCTGTCCTTCATGTTCTCTTGCTACACTAGATTTAGTTCCGTATGTTTGCTCTGACAAAGGACTAACGCTTGAACGCTTTCCACCAGACCGTACGGCAAAAAACACAACATATTACTTCTTATAAAACTACATATTAGTCTAATGTAATGTATCCTCACTTTTCAGCTACGTCTGACGGACAACAGGGATCACTTGCCAGCACGAGCGGCGGACACTGCTCATCTCACAATATGAAGGTTGCATTTAAAGTCTGCGATTACGGAACCCGTAAGTTCCTTGCTAATGTGTGTGTGTGTGTGTCTGTGTGTGTGTATTGAAATGTAGAAACACGAGACAATTCACAACTTTATAAAATCCCAGAAAACCCAGACGAACTGTAAACTTTTGGAGGAGCCACCCAATGTGTGATCCTAGTTATTTGAATGTTAGCTAACCATAAACCTTGTATCAACTATACACAAATTGAATTTTTTGGTATTGTCACCAGTTCCTGGAGAAGGCGGCTTGTAATTATGTGCACATGCGTTGCAAATGTTTTAATTCAAGAAGACTAGCCGGTCGAAACTTTTTTAGTGGAATTGTAAACTGACAGTTGAATAGCTGGACAACTATTTATTTCATTCACACTTCGCAAAGAGGGGGTGGGGTGGGGTGGGGAAGGATTTCGGGCCGGAGAAGCTTTGCGTGTCGAGTCAAAAGAAAAAGGTAGCAATAGAGGAAATACGCATAATTACATCTTATCCAGTCCGTATTTGTTTTACCATGACAGTTCACAACCCAGGTTTTTTACTGTTAAATTGCTGTTAGGAATTATTTCCGCTTGTACAAATGCTGTGAGACTTTTGCATGATATGACACGGCTTTATAGGTGAATCTTTGCTGATAGAATTGTTTACAATTTTCCTAATTACTACTACCACTACTACCACTACTACCACTACTACTACTATTACTACTACTACTACTACTACTACTCTTAATACCACTACTACTACTACTACTACTGCTCTTAATAATACTTCTACTACTACTACTACTACTACTACTACTACTACTACTACTACTACTATTACTAATACTACTATTACTACTACTACTATAACTACTATTACTACTACTACTATTATTATTATTATTATTATTATTATTATTATTATTATTACTACTACTACTACTACTACATCTATCAACAATACTTTTATATATTACAATAAATTGAATAAAATTTGCAAAAGTATTAGGTACGACATAAACTCTATCAACTTATCTTCAAGTTTCAATTAAAATCAAAAACTATGGCGCAGCTAGTACTCACCGAAAATGCGAGCATGATATATTAAACACCTTTTGAATAGCAAGTTAAAAATATTAACTTTAATAGAGATTTATGTAGCTGCAATTTTCCCACCCAACCATATATGTTTACCACTTGTCACTCAGCCATGTTGTCTTAACATTTTTTAAAAAACATTTTTTTCTCGGAAACTGCATTTTACATTTTGTTTACATTTTGAGTATGAACCTCTGTTATGCCATTACGATTTATGGACCCTGTAGGTCTAAAGCTTGAAGTTGGATATTACTTTTTTGTGCAAATGATGAATAATGTAAACAATAAAATTCTCTTACAGTAAAGAAGCTCGTGCTGTTCAAACATTTTTTTGTCTTTGATTGTCCTTTTATTTCTCCTTTAGCTTGTCGAGTTCAGACGACGTCTTGCTGAAGTCTCTGTATGGACGCTATCCCGACAAGTGCAAGACTTGATACGTAGCGTTGAGAAAACCGAATCTTTCTTAATGCAAATGAGAGACTGTAGCTTTTAGAAAACGCGGTAAATGACAACTCAAGGAAGCGGTTGGGTATAATTTTAATTGTTGCTCGCGGATAGTCATAAAAAGCATGTAGTTTGCAAAACACGATAGCTATGGATGCTAAAACCCAAGTTCAATTACGTCATGTAAATACTTAAAGCTAAGAAAAAAGAATACTTGTTCAAGGCGCCTTGGAGCAAACGTTGTCTTACAAACTGGGTATCTTTTCATGTACATTTTTTCTCTCAGGCAGAAAAAGAAAAAAGAAAACTAAAGTCACGTAACGTAACGTAAAAAACTGAAATATTTAAAATGTTGTAGAACAGGCTAATTACAAATCAATAAAAATCATCTTTGGTGCAAAGTTATCGATATTCCTCCAAAGGCTTTCCGGCAACTGTCACTTATTAGTAAATACGTATTTCGATGTATATTTTTAATTTGGCACCCCTTTAGATTTTTCCTATTTTTTAAGTTGAAAAATAGATTTCTTTAAGAAAAACCACAATTTTCTTTTTTTAATTTAAAGTTAAGCACTTTAGACACAAGAAACAAGTTTTTATAGCCTACTTTGTATATATGGGTTTGATCAACAAAGGTTGATATTGTATGTTTTTCGACTGTGAGGTTTGGTGCATATAACTATGCACCTACTCATACTTATAGTTATATAGCTACTTTGTATATAGCCCAATATTACCCTGTAAAGTTTGATTATTTGGCTTTAGTCACCCCTGCAAGTGTTTGGAGCCTGATCAAAAATTAAAACGATCATCGTTCGCCGGTCGGATTCACCCTGTTTTTACAAATGACACAGCGAAAACAAATTCCTGGCAGCTGATGAAGCTTTTTTACCGGAGAATATTTTGTTTCAGTTTCGTTCCGCCGAGACTCATGGCTAAATCGATGAATGGCAGACTTATCTTGTGTCGAGTTCCCGTTAATTCTTCTTCAGAACAAAGGTTCGCAATATCGGCTTCATCCTGAGGAGAGGCTGTGATATAGGCTCTGAAATTTGGTAATGAACGATGAAAGTGGATCGAAATCCCTCACCAATTTCTAAAACGAGATCTAACTTCTCTATCGTTATTATAGCTACAGCGCATGGCGGGCTTGCTTTGGTGGACATAAAATATTGCTAAAAATAATCTAAAAAGTTCAGTTTTGTGAACAATTGCATAATTTACATTTGGATAAGAAACCATTGACACCAATTAGGGAGCACGTGACTATGTTTAGCGGAAAACCCAATGACTCATCAATACCCTTGTTGGACTTCTTGGTACTAGTTTGCAACATTTGTATGTAAACTAATTTGCAATTTTAAAAGTCCAAATAAACTGATAGAAAAAAAAGAATGGTTTGCCGGTTGATATTCCATGTTATCTTGTACGAAATGGGGGCTTGTCTTATACGCACTTGTACTACTTGGGTTTGTATCGATAGATAATCCGTATATTGTATCTCGATAAATATCACTATTATCTAGCATCTCACTATTCAAATTATCAGATCTAGACACGTACACTGAGCGCATTTATTTAATATTTTACCATGCAGATACATAGAGGTTTGCATTACAACAATATTTTCAGGCTGCGAAGAAAACAAATTGGCAAAATTTACAAACCTTTGATAAAAGCCGGCAACGCATATGAAAACAAAGTCAGTATTTTACTTTATTTTGTTTTCTTCCCCATATTGAAAGAGAAAAAATATCCGTTCAAAGTATGCTGTTATTGGGGAAAATACAGCAAAACATCAGGTACGAGACACAATCTTGCAATAATAAGACGCCAATAAAAGTGAAAATGCACTAATGGTCCAAAATTCGAATCATGTAATAAAATCTCCTTTCGTTGTTTCTCAATTATGGTTGAGTTCTAAGGGCAAAAGAGAATACGTACACTGATAACAGGCTACACAAGCTAATATTCCGTAATACGACGTTAACTGTAGCGTCAGTATAGGTTTAAAACTCAATAGTGTGTAACATTATGTAGATTTTGCGATTATTACTATT
>JAOBRH010492699.1:0-10027 GCA_027575125.1 Umimayanthus parasiticus | reverse complement strand
GTTCAAGCAACTGTAATTTTTGAGATTTTCTGCTCATAACCTGTCTTTATTACTGATTTTTTTTCACTTTTTTACTTTTTATAATATACTTACAACTGTCAATACCAGATTGTATAGTTAATAAAATACCCACCCCCTAAGTTCAACGTTATGTTTAAATTTAATTATTCCAGATATAACCCCCTGGACTTATTTTCGGGGGGGGGGATTGTACATGGAAGGAGTTTTCAGTTTCAAAAGGTGGTTCCAAAACGCCCCGGGGCTTACACACGGTGGGGCTTATTATCGGGATTTTACGGTAGCTCAAGATTGCGCAATCAAGGAATATTGAAAATTCCTAATACCAGAAATAAATCTTTTTGAGACAGAACCTTTGCCCTTGTAGCACTGTCACTACAGAACACCCTCCCTTAGAACTTTAAGCTTATCCAATATCAACTGCTTTAAAAACAAATTTAAAAGTATATATTTTTAGGAAAGAGGGAAGCTTTTATAACTAAATAATTTCAATTATCTCCTCTTACAATACATTGTAGTAAGTAGATTGATTTTGTAGTTTGGGTGGTGCTTTTGAATATTTTATCAGTTGTAACACTAAAGAAAATTCTTCTCCTTCTTCTTCTTCTTCTTCTTCTTCTTCTTCTTCTTCTTCTTCTTCTTCTTCTTCTTCTTCTTCTTTTGCTTCATCTCTTCCTCCTCCTTCTCTTCCTTTTTCTTCTTAACATGTCGATAATTACTTTGCAGCTATGTCCGGGATGCTACTGTGGCGATATTTATCTCATTTTCGCTATTCGTGTTTCCATCTGAGAAACCAAAGATCTTCTGCTGGAATCCAACCGGGCAAGGTACGATCTAATCTGCTCTCAAAAGCAGAGATACGAACTAACTTATTCATCTATTTTAGTGGAGCCCTGCCTTGGTTAAAGGGGTACAACATTGGTCAAAGTCACTTTTCGGAACTTAACGTAAAATTGGATGTTAAAACCCAGTCACTATAAAAACAAATATGCCACTCATTCTGTCCAAGAGATGTTTAGAAATGTGCGAAAATAAGCAAAAACCGAACATTTCCGAAGATTTCCGACAAAAAAGCTCTACCAATGACAGAGAAAAGTTTCACCAGTGACGTTTCCGAGCGCCTGCGAAGACTCATTCAAAACCTCATTTTGCTCATTTTCGCGTGTTTCTAAACATTTTCGAACAAAACGAGTCAGCCAATTTTATGCTAATTTCCAAGAAGTGACTTTGACTACTGGAGTACGTAGCGCATCAAGTCAAAGCACGACCTCGTTCCCAGGTTCTTTTACCGGATTCCTCGGGGACCGGGAAAGGGAAAAGAGCCTGGGAACGAGGTTGGTCAAGGCACCGGCGCCTGAATGACGCAATGAACAAGATCTACAACAATCAGACATGTGCAAAAAATTTACAGAACAATTAAAGAAATGAAAAACGGGTTTGGACTTTTTTTCTCGAAATTAAGGAAACTGATGCCCGATGAATATGCACATTGTATCTAAATTGCCTTCAGTTGGTGTTTTGAAATTTTAGTTAACTTTCTCATAATAAAGATACGTTTATTGAGTGCATTTTAAAATACATTTTTCATGCAGTAATATTCAATGTGGCATGGCCGAATCTTTGTAAAAAGCACTTTAGAAATTGTTGTAATTACTACTATTATTGTCATAATGGTCGCTAAAATGGATAAAATAGGTAAAAGGCTAAAAATGTGATAAAATATTAAAAAGTTAAAAAGAGGATTTTAACTTTTAAATATTTTATCACGCCTTTTACCCACATTTTACTATAATTATTATTATTATTATCATCATCATCATCATCATCATCATCAGCATCATCATCTCAGTAACTCAGATGTAAAAGATTGAGGACAAAACAAGAAATATTAATCTTTGCTTATGAAAATGTTTGACTCGATTTTGAATTTGAATATAGTATTTTCCAGCGCTTATTTAAAATGTTGTTGAAGAGAGACGTTTAGGTTGATATAGGTTTTTCTATATTTGACGAAAGCACTAACCACACTGTGTATCTAAACCACCTGCAGTCACCAAGCCTCCCAAACCATTGTTGGAGTGGAAGACAATGACGGTCAAGTTTCCTTGGAATATTGTGATTCTATTGGGAAGTGGCTTTGCTTTGGCTGAAGCGTGCAAAGTAAGAGGACGTGTACTGGCTTAAAAAAATTCTGTCCCACAAAAGTCTTTCCCAACAAATCGCGTGTTGTTCTAGGTCTCTTTAGCCAATTAGCTTTTGTTTTTTCACTGTTTTATTTGGAAACTTCCATCCTGCAGGTGAAAAAAAAGGAAAAAGCAATAACAAAACAAAACATACAAAGATAATGTCAAGCTGGATGAGGGGCTGGCGAACAGACTCGTAGTGCCGGCGAGGCTAGCCCCAAATATAATTTAGAACATTAACAACATGATCGAACTGAAAAAAATAGAAATTACACTAATTAACAACAGAAGAGACTGTTAATGGATCTGCAATGGGGGCAGACAGGCAGTTTCCAGGTTCTGATTCTATCGGTATCGAATTGAAGCTTATTATTTGCCTTTTGTTCCTAACATGTGGAGCTTTTGTTAAGGTTAAGCGTAGCTTATAGTTCAACCTCTTTTCACAATAGCTATCGAGCAAGTACCTCGGTTTCCGTTCTGGTCGAACCTGCAGTGGACATCTGGAATTGCGGTTTAGATTTCCAACTACTTAACAAGCAGAAGCTGCGGTGGTGATTAAAGCGGAACCCCCGAGAGCTAATTCCCCACTAAATATTGGACTAGTTTTGACCAAGTTTATCAAAACTACTCAATTCAAAGCCTTTATAGTTTTATTTAGCATAAAGTGCTCTCGTTATTCCTTCGTATTTATTAACGAAGGTACCAACAATCAAGAAAAAAAAAGAAAGAAAGAAAGAAAGAAAGAAAGAAAGAAAGAAAGAAAGAAAGAAAGAAAGAAATTTCAGAAAGAAAGAAAGAAATTGCGGAAAGTAAGAAAGAAATTGCAGAAAGTAAGGAAGAAAGAAATTGCAGAAAGGAAAAAATTGCAGAAAGAAAGAGAATTTGCAGAAAGTAAGAAAGAAAGAAATTGCAGAAAGACAGAAAGTGCAGAAAGAAATTGCAGAAAGAAAGAAAACGAAAGATAGAAAGAAAGTAACAAAGAAAGAAAGAAAAATTGCAGAAAGAAAGAAATTGTAGAAAGAAAGAGAAAATGCAGAAAGTACGAAAGAAAGAAATTGCAGGAAGAAAGAAAGTAAGAAAGAATGAAAGAAAAAACAAAGAAAGAGAGAGAGAGAGAGAGAGAGAGAGAGAGAGAGAGAGAGAGAGAGAGAGTGTGTGTGTGTGTATGTGAGAGAGAGAGAGAGAGAGAGAGAGAGAGAGAGAGAGAGAGAGAGTGTGTGTGTGTGTGTATGTGAGAGAGAGAGAGAGAGAGAGAGAGAAAGAAACAACGAAAGAACGAAAGAAAGAAAGAAAGATAGAAAGAAAGAAAGAATGAAAGTAAGTAAGAAAGAAAGAAAGGACGGAAGGAAAGAAGAAAGAAAGAAAGAAAGAAAGAAAGAAAGAAAGAAAGAAAGAAAGAAAGAAAGAAAGAAAAGAAGGAGGAAGGAAGGAAGGAAGTGAAGCGAACGGAGGAAGAAAGAAGGGAAAGATGGAAGGGAAGAGAACGGAGGAAGGAAGGAAGAAGTGGAAGGAAAGGAAGGAAGGAGGGAAGGAAGGAAGGTGGGAGGGAAGGAAGGAAGGAGGGAAGGAAGGAAGGTGGGAGGGAGAAGGGAGGAAGGAGGAAATAAGGGAAGGAAGGAAGAAAGAAAGGAGGGAGGGACGCGTCAGCCAACAGACAGCAGACAGACAACGCCTATAACACTACAGACTCAAAAACAGAGCAGAAACGACAATCGTACCTCAAACAGAAATGGATACTGACAAGCAGGTTGATAGCAAATATGTTGGTTTTACTAAATTTCAGGTGAACGACACTGAACACGCCCACGCACACATGTAGGAAACAGATGAGAGTCTCATACGACCCACTCAGCTCGCGCTATCGTCGTGTCGAACTTAATTGATCAGTTAAGTTCGACGATAGCACGATGTTTGAAACCACGTCGATGTCGTGCTACACGACTCTGGCACGATGTGGTTTCAAACGTCGAGCTTCAGTATAGCATAACTTGTGCCAACTTGCTGTTTATCCGCCATGTTTTTATCCAGAAGCTCCGTTGCCCAAAAATAGTTTGCTTCCAAGATGCGTGAGTCTTGGATCCCGGGGGGAAGGGGGCGTGTTGGATGGCACGACTAAACATAGCACGACGTTTGAAACAACTGTCGTGCTAAAGTTGCGCTTAAGTCGTGCTCAATTCAGTTTGGTTCGCACGACTTAAGCACATTGTTTGAACTGGGCCTAAATATAGTACTGATTTACATATTGAAAGTGACAGACGCCTATTCTTCAGGTTTCAGGTCTGTCGATGTGGCTGGGGCATCAGTTGGCTAATCTCTACGTCATTCCACCGTGGGCCATAGTGGCCATCGTGTGCGCTCTTATAACTAGCTTCACTGAGGTGACATCCAACACCGCCACAGCGACTATCTTCCTCCCAATCCTAGCTTCACTGGTGAGTGAACTACTTAGTGTAAGATCCCACAAAAATACCCTGGGCTTGTATAAGTTCGTAAGGGGCTTGGGTAAGCTTATAAACAGGGAAGAAGGGGGGCTTGTTTATTGTTTGTTTGTATGTATGTTAATTGTTTACAATATTTACTGAGGATGGTACTGAGCGGGAGCACAGGCAGTAGGACACGTGGTCCCTTCTAAGCCTGGTTCCCCTTGTAGGGGAGGAGGTGACAGTCCACAGCGCCGGCATTAGTCTACTCTTATCCACAAGTGTGTGGGTTCTTTTAAGTCCTCCGATAGAACGTCGAGAGACTAGACCAGCGGCTTAACGTCCCTGTCCACGGACGGTTAAACGAAAGTCGTCCACAGTTCAACCTTTGAGCAGGCCAGGGTTTGATTCCGGGACCTCCTGGTTGGCAATCAGAGATTTGACCAAGTGTGCTAACGTCGCACAAATATCCGGGGAGGCTTATAAGCGGGGTAATAAAACGTTTCGAACGAGTAGATATTGTCTGAATATGAGGCTATATAAATAGCCTTACTCGTGCCTCGTAACTGTTTTAAAATAGACTGAAACAGGCACATCGTATACTTTGATCTCACTTGTTCAATACAATTCGTACACTATTTGGTAACAAGAGGCTATATAAATAGCCTTACTCGTGCCTCGTAACTGTTTTAAAATAGACTGAAACAGGCACAGCGTATACTTTGATCTCATTTGTTCAGTACAATTCGTACATTATTTGGTAACAAGAGGCTATATAAATAACCTTACTCGTGCCTCGTAAATGCTTTAAAGTAGTCTGAAACAGGCACAGCGTATACTTCGATCTCACTTGTTCACTATAATTCGTACATTATTTGGCAAAGCTTACATGCTGGTAAAATGGCTGGAAATTATTTGGTAGACTGGTTTCATCATGTTTATGTGGTATGTTCTAATTTTTACTATTTATGTTGATTTATCATTCGATTTTGAAAAAGAAGAAAAGAGTTATTTACTTCAAGAAGAAAAAAAGAAAAGTTCGAAAAGCTTCTACCGGGAATCGAACTCGGGTAGATGATTGTAGATCCGATGGCTGTGCCTCCGAGACCCCCTGTGAATTGATCTCGCATAAAGCATACGATGAATATTTTAAGACTTCCCGAAATGTTTTTCTTTACAAATGATCAAACTCCTTTAGGTTTTTAAAGCAACCTAAACCATCACAAGTGTAACTCAGGGTTGTTGATTGCATGTAAGTCTGATCGCCTGTGCTACCAAGACGCCCACGCAAATTGATACCACATTACTAGAATTAGCCTATGTGGACAATCGCGACATAAAAAATAATAAAAATAAGAACGGAGCCGAAACCTCAACTCGTTGCCTACTGGCACGCCGTGAGTAAAAATAGTAAAAACTGACATATACCATGGCATGGGCTATAACTGCGGAATTTACGGTATATTAATGATGGCTCCTTCTGAAATAACTTGCAAATGGTTTAGGATTTGGCGGAGCCGAAACCAATTGTAGATTTGTACACATAATAGGTATCCTACTCATGGTCAATTACTTATTTGATAAGAAAAACAACAATTGGATAAAAGTTGTTTGATCACGCTAAGTTTAACGTTTGGTGGCCCGCCGCAGTGGGTTAACACTGCCGGTAAATGCCGTCTACGAAAGCAAAGAGGGTGTTATACGTGATTTGACTATTGCAAGACCATTTCGTAGTCACCGTGTTATCATAGCTGCTTTTGGCCAAAAAAATAGCATAATAAAGTGTTGGTCATTCACAATAATAAGTTATTTGTCATCATAATTTATGATAATGATAACCCTTATCAAATGTGATTGGCTGTTTAGTCAACTTTTAACTGATATTAACCGTTAAACTGGCAGGGGGTCTCTTTGACCCCCCCCCCCCCCAACGATTTTTGGGATTTCTTCAAGGGATTTTCTAGCAGCTGTTACTTATTTATAAACATGTTTTTTTGACGTAAATTGGATTTTTGCCCGCCTATCTAAATTTTGTTGAAAAATAGGCTTTTGTGTTTTGGGAGGTTTTCTTTCAATTTTCTAATAGCATTTTACATTCCAAATGGTTTTCTGCACCATATTTGGCTTTAGTTGCGTAAATGTGCGAACAAAACAATATTTCTGTTATATGAAGAAATCGTAAAATTTTGCAATATATCGTCATTTCATCAGCTCTGGTTACCAAGGCAGCAGGTAGATCGTTAAGCAACTAGCCTTAATTGAAAGACCATAGACTAATTAACAATCATGCCAAATCTGAAGATGAAGGGGGAAGGCATTTTAAAAATTCTGTCTGTACATGTTTAGCCTTTAACGTTAGTTTTAAAATCATCGTCGTTCCGTTCACATTGTCAAACTACAGGGGGAGAGTATCTGTGTCCATCCGTGGTACCTCATGCTTCCCGCCACTGTGGCCTGCTCCTTCGCATTCATGTTGCCCGTGGCAACGCCGCCCAATGCTATCGTGTTCTCTGGAGGATTCTTAAAGGTTAAAGATATGGTAAGCCCGACTACACTGTGTGTTACTATCTTTAGCAAGGACAGTATGTTGTGAACTGAAAGATAGCAAAAGTGGTAAAAAGATTAACTAAGCGTTTGACATCCACATGAAACTACAGTAGATTCTCTGTACATAAACTATTGCCGAGAACCACGATAAAAAGTCTTGTAAAAATGGTATTGAAGAAAAGAAAAAATATGGACAAGGTCTTAAGAAAAGTAACATAATTTAATTGTTTCTACTGAATGCTTACCTTAAATAATACGAATGACATTTCGTCAACTTTATTGCTAATTTTGCCAATGCTTTTGGTTTAGTTTAAAAAATATACGCCTTTTAAAATTGTCTTATGATAAACAAAAGTATATTTTTAAAGTTCAGCGCGTATGACTGGAACCGCCGAGAACTTTTATTGTAATATCACTATTATTATCATTATCACTATCACCATCATTACCATGTTCATCGCAATGATTATCATCATGATCATCACCATCACCATCATCATAGTTATGATCACCATCATCATTATCATCATCATAGTTATCACCGCTTATCATGTTCATCGTAATGATCATGATCATGATCATTATCATTACCACCATCATCAATATCACCACCACTACCACCCCAACATCACCACCATCATCACTATCACCATTCCTACCACCCCAACATCATTATCATCCTCATCAGAGTTATCAGCACCATCGCTACCACCCCAACAACACCATCACAACCACCACAGTTAGGTTATCACAATCACCATCGCCATCACTATTACCATCACCACAACTATCACTATCACTATCATTATCATGTTCTTCACAGTGATCATTATCATAATCGTTATCATCACCATAATCATTACCATCATCATTAACATCACAAGTACCCCAGCATCACCATCTTTAATATTATCATAGTTATTACCACCATCATTACAACCCCAGCAACAACAGCACAACTGCCACAGTCAGGTTATCACCATCACCATCATCATCACTATCATCATCATCACCATCATCATTACCATCATCATCACCATCACCATCGCCATTACCATCATCATTACCATCCCCATCATCATCACCGTCACCATCATCATCACCATCACCATCATCATCACCATCATCATCACCATCATCATCATCACCACCATCATCATCATTGTCATCATCATAATCAATACCACTGTTTATCATTTTGGTTCCTTACAGGCTAAAGCAGGGCTTGGCATGAATATATTTGCCTGTATCATCCTACTGGTGTGCGTGAACACATACGGAGTAGCCATGTTTGACCTGAGGACGTTCCCCGTGTGGGCATCCAAGTACGCAGGACAGCCTCTCGGCAACATCACCACTAATATATGCAACGTCACAGTCGCATGAGGCTACCATGTTGCTACCAAGGATTTGTAACCAGTTCAGTCCGGCAGTTTGTATGAACGCCCGACGAAGGAAATTATACTTTTCGCTTTGGAATCTGAACATGTTGTTCTTCCGGATTAAGAACATTCCGGATGCGGCAACGATTGCACCCTTGTACTATAAGAGCAAAATTGTAATCGAATAACTGTCTTATTATATGATAAATCAGCACAAGGAATTGTTAAGGAAAACGCAGCATACAAAATTTGTTTGTCTTCTTGTTTGTCTCATCACCCCTGAAGAAAACAATTGTTGACCGAAACGTTGGATACTTACAATTTTAGCATAAATTCCCGGAAGGTCCAACCTCCAAAGGGCTTTAAATCGGGATAAAATTTACTAAGAGATACTGTATTAAGCGCCGAAGGCGGCTTTTGCCGGCGAGGGAAAATTTTTAAATCTAAAGGCTCTGAAATACCATTTCTGTTGTTCTGACACAACAATTTCTGTCAATTTTCTTGCAGTTTTTTGGGACATCAGAGTTAAGTATTCTACATTTCGTTTACTTTTATGAGAATTTGACGAGAATATCACAGCACGAGTCGAAATCGGGATTTTTCCTATCCTGATCGCATATTGGTTGGGATTCGGGATTTTCAAGCAAAATCGGGACAACCTCGACGAAACCGGGATGGTTGGACAGTCTGAATTCCTATTTTTACCATCTGAAGTCACTACACATTAACCTTTTAAAAAAGCATATCATTCCCTGGTAACAATGGCAGCATTTTAAAGAAAGTGTGTAAAGTAGGTTCCCTATAGGCAAATCTTTTCTAAATAGCTTAAATCTTATTCGAATCAGTTCAAAACTTAAAACAGAGACCAATGCATAATTAATACTCAGTAGAAATTCGAGCATGATATGCTAATAAGAATGAGTCTTCGAAAAGTTTACAGAGAATGTATGGTTTAGTGGTAAATCTCCATAATTCTACATTAAAAACACATTTATCGGAAACCCTTCAACATATCATGCTCACTCTTTCTAGAGAAAATGGGGACTACTATGGTCTTTCGATTTGTGGTGTTGCTTTGAATTGCATTTCGGTTTTTTGTTCTAGAGAGGTTGAATGTAACGATAAGATTCCTTATATTGCATGTCTCAAACGATCAGTTTTATAAGATTCACAGTCTCTTCAAAAACGAGATGGCATTGTTTAGGGCTATCTACTCAGTTCAAGTGATACAACGAACTGAACTGTGAGTAATGAACCAATCGGATTCCAGCAGCTGCATGCATTGTATCTTATGCTGATTTATTTTAGGAATGGTTTTCACATATGTTGCGCAATGCTTCTTGTTTCAATTTGTTGGCTCTGAAAATTGATCATTTTTAAAAAGAGGGAATCACAGGATGACCTTAGTAATGGAATGGCTACTAAATTTAATAAAACGTTTTAAAAAAAATTACAGTAAGTCTAGTCTACTTTAACC
>JAOBRH010492589.1:0-10028 GCA_027575125.1 Umimayanthus parasiticus | reverse complement strand
ACCCCCCCCCCCCCCCAAGAGATAAAATTGTCAGTCCCTTGACACATTCACAGACAGCAAAAGTTACTGCGAGTGCTGTCAAAAAACGTTTATTCGATAAACTTATGCAAAGATAATGAGGGTTACTTTAATTTCATCTTCGGCTCCAGAATTATCAGTTTAACGAGACCACGTTGAATTGCAGAGTTGGAACTGTTTCTTGTGACATAATAGTGACAGATGATTTGTGGGAGTGCACAAAAAAGTGACGTATTTAAAAACTTTATGTAAAATCTCCATGTAGCGAGGAGTAGCCAGTCCACATGGCTACTTTACTTTCTAATTAGCGGCAGGTTGCTAGACCTGTTGGCAATATTTGAGTTAGAATAAGTACAGAAAAATCATCTTTTATATATGCGAGTTAGAATTCTTTGCATCAGTTGAAATATTATCAAGAGATACCGAAAGATCCTTTATTTCTTACTGTAAATGAGAAAATGAACCGTTGCCGATTAGACTAATTCTCGTTGTATAAACACTAACAATTTCGCTGTGTCTTTGATACCTTCGTGTGTTTCTAAACCATTGGCTTAAAAGACACTAATGTTTTTTACGTATATCTTTGTCTGTATTTTGTTAGAATTAACAGCGGCATATGACCGTAATTATATAGCGTCCAGCAGATGTGTAGTGATTTAGAGCAACTTTTTTGAAGACTATGCTTTAAATAAAATGAACCATGAAAAAGAAATATGCTAAAGCATCGATGTGACATGATAAAAGTGAAGTTGACTGCAACTTTTCAAATGGATGTTGCACTTGAAATGCCAATTTCTTGCTTTGTCATTATAGGACTAATAATGAATTTTCGTCAAGAGTTTGGTGAAAAACTTTAAGATATCAAGAATTTGTTAAAATTAACCAGCAAGCTAAACTATAATTAATGGCTGTTGACTTAGTTCTCGTGACAATTCTTGCTAATTTATTGTTCCAACTGAAAACTATTTATCCACTTCAAATTGGTAAAATTATGTTCTTGTTTAAAGTAATGGTGCTCCCTCAAGATTTAAATAGAATATTTGTTCTAAATTCTCAAATTCACTGTCACTACACAATAAAACTTTTTCACATTCCAAAACTTAGAACAGATATTTGAAAAAATTTATTTTAGTTACCAGAAATATAGATCATATAACGTAGTACTAAATGATATGCAATCTGCCAATACTATTTACTCGTTCGCAGATATACTCTGTACTTTTTTACCAGAAAGCTAAATATTCTTCTTTTTTTCTGTTTCTCATTTTCAGTTTTGTGAGCGTCTATGCGTGTGTATGTATGTATATGTATCGTCTTATTTTCCTCTTGTTTGCGATCAGTATTTGTCTTCCACTTAAATCTGCATTAGCGAAATGTGGTATCTTTTGTTTCTTAGTTGAGGGGGGCCTTCTTGTTTAAGCCTTGTGGTTTGTTATGGCCCCTACCACCATTTCTTTATACTTTGTAAATAAAATTATGGACTTAATTTATGGCAAGTCTTTAAACTTGAAAAATCATAACCATGAATCAAACATCGAAAGATCGCCGCGATATTTACCCAAGAAATCAGGAGCTTCGTCCAAATGTTTGGACTTCCTTGCATCTCCTCCAAATCAATAAACATGAAACTTGAAAAACCAGAAACCAAGAATCAAACATCGAACGATCCCCACAATAATTAGCTGTTTAATCAGGAGATTCGTGCACGTTTTTGGACTTTCTTACCTCTCCTTGATGGTTCTATGTATTTTAAAACAAAATGTGTATCTTATGCTAATGTAAATCATAATATAAAACAGAATTGTAACGTAAATAACATTGTAAATATACAGCTAAATCCAGAAAGAGCAAAATACAGTAAAAACCTGTATAAAAGAACAAGTGGATTAAGCACATTCAGCGGCTGAAATTTGCTCAAAAAGATATCATATGCATAAGAACACATTCAGCCTGCAAAATGAAAATTGTTCTTGTTATAAAATCGCCTGCCAGTTACATTAGAACAGTAACCAATGTACTGGAGAAATTAGCAGGTAGAGTTTATCTCCAGAACTGCTAACCTTCCACAAATGTAATGCTAGTTCCATCCATCAGTTAAATGAAATGTTGTGTTTGCACATTGATAGTGTGTGCAGTACTATATTCAAAGAAACAATTTTAAGAAAACCTTAAGAACATTTTCAGGCTGATTTTGCAGAAAATACCCAATGCATAAGAACAAAATCAGCCTGAACCCCCAAAACACTTGTTCATTTATGCGGGTTGTACTGTAGTCGATGTTACACTTTGATGAATGAAAGTGGCAATTGTTTGGCGGGTGCACGTGATCTTTAGTAGAATTCTGTTGACATATGGAATGCTAGGCTTAATAGATCAACCCAAGCGGACTAAAAGAGAGACCGAACCCGAACAGTAATGAACATGTCACCTTCTTCACTGTCATTCCCATCACCAAGAAAGACAAGACGATCATCTTCGTCATCATGTCATCCTCATCAATGTGTGAGGGTCAATATTTTACACAACACAAATAAACTGCTAACAATAAACAAATGTCAATTATATTATTAACAACTAGATTAACAAATAGACTTGATATGGAAGGCTAACGTGTTTCTTATTCTATAGAAATCTTTTTCACTCGGACTTCCTTTTCGGTAACAAGTCTTGTGGTTTTCCTTGGATAAAGAAAGGAAACCATCTGCCAAATTTTTGAATCCTATTTGTGTCACAGGTGGAAGAAGCCGTTCTTAACAGAATGGAAGGTTAACACGAACGAGTTTGTACTAAAATAGTTTTTCGTGACCTGTTCTGCTCAAATTAATACAGCAACAAGAGGAACATCAAGCTAATGTGTTCAAAGCAAAAATAGACGAAACGTAAAGCCACGAGAGGATCGTAAATGCCTGTTTATTCTAATGTAGGGTGGAATTTTAAAATGTGCGTTTGCAACATATTACATTTTTATACTAATATGTTGTATGCAATATTTTTTAAAAATATTTACTGAAATTGTGATCATGATAACATTTTTGAGAAGTAACTTTGTAAAATGCGGATATGCTACGTAAAGGCTTTTTGAAACATCTTGCAATCAAGGTGTTGACAAAACAGATTGCTTTTTAGTTAATGCTGGAGTAATATATAAATATACCAATGTAATCACAGTGGATTACGGTGTCTTGTATTTCATAGTACGCGGGTATCCTTTCTAACTTTTATTTTCACAGGCCAACTACAGGTTGAAGTCTTCCTAACCAAATTTAGGCACTGCGGAGCAGGGGGGCACGTGCCACCCCCTCCCCCCCCCAATATTTTTAGAATTATAAAGAGTTAATAAGAAAAGGTGTCTTGTGTTTCCCCCAATATCGAGTCACTAACGGTGCCCCGCCCCCAATACCAAAGGGTCTCCGCGGTCCCTGCTGAATTTTAAATAGAACCTCACCTATTATTTTAATCTCTGATCAGACTGTATTAATAGCAGATTCTGTTTTCGCAAGTAGCTTTTGGTGAATTTCGTGTAGAAATGTAGGATGAAGTTCAGCGATAGACTACCTATGTACCATCACGACCAATAAAAGAACACAACCTCAAAGCATCATGCAACACTTGGGGTTTTTTTTTCTCTTTTCGGGAAAAAAAAGATTCAGGTTTAAAGAGATAGTTTTAGATCCGAACTTGAGTTAAAACATTTAGTAAAAAACGTGAAAAACAAAGGATCCCCTAAACTGACACGTTTACACGAATTCTACATATTTTAGGAGTACGTAGCCTTTTTCTAAAAACAACTCCTTAAAACGGAAGTTTACTTCAAAAATAGCTGGAAAAATTAACAGACTTTCCTTTCCGGCCCACCATGATGCCACAAGGTCAGACACAAATGGACAAACCAACGCATTTAAGTTTCATAGGGTAGTTGGTTTTTGTTCTGAGGAAGCGTGTTTGGAAGGAAGAAATCAAGGAGGAGATTCGACTCCCACCCATTAGGTAATGTCTTAAATTTTCACGTCAAAGAGAAATTTAAAAAATCGTAGCTACAAGATTTGCTATAAAAGGGAAGCGATTTCGTTTTCATTTTCATTCGAAAAGTAAAATAGAGACTTACTCTGATTAAAAGGTATTTTCTGAAGTCTAACAGGAGTTTCCCAGTTTATATGCAATTCGGCTTTGTTTCCCATACTAAATCGTTGAAGAAACCATGAAGTGGCAACTACTGACCTTTTCTGTAAGTATGGTTATTTAGTTAAATAAGATCATTAATCTGCTAAAATGAATTTAAAGTTTGAACTAAACAATCCTGTTTAGATTTATATGTTTGTGGGAGCATGTTTTGACATTCGAAGTCTCAAAAATTGCTATTTGAAATGTTTTAAACTCTTATAGGGTTTGCCAATTATTTATCATTATTATTATTGCTATTATCATTACTATTAGCAGCAGTAGTAGCAGTAGTAGTAGTAGTAGTAGTAGTAGCAGCAGCAGTATAGTAGCAGTATTAGTAGTAATAATAGTAGTAATATTAGTAGCAGTAACAGTAGTGGTAGCAGTAGTAGTAGTAGTAGTAATATTAGTAGTAGTACTGATAACAGTAGCAGTAATAACAGTAGTACTCTTAGTAATAACGATAGAAAGAGTTGGAAACTTCGTCGTAGGAAAATCTTTTAAACAAACAAAAGAAAACAAGTAACTGCGAATCTAAAACTAAGTCAACACTTTATTTCGATCAAAATGGTAGATTAGAAGAACAGTGTCATTTCTTTAATGGTTGTGCCTTCTTACAGATCGCAGCCGCCCAAATGGTCCTCAGCCTCAGCGTATTGAGCAAGTCGATCGAGCGTCTAACCGACAGAGAGCGCAAACTAACAACATCGCATACGTTAAAGAACACAGATGAAGGCCTTCAGAACGATTTCAAGGAATTCTTCCAAGAAGTAGTCTCTGGCAATGATCCTTCTTGTGTGCAAGGCTCACAACCAGTCACATTAACAACAGGGGAAAGTTTGACGTGTGTTAATTGCAGCAAATCTTGTGAAGAGTATTTATGTTCTGATGGTTTCTTTAAAACATATATCTACGACTGTGCCACAACCCCTCAACCTCCGAATTTGCCGGAGTGTAAAGAAATTGTTAAAACTTAAAACATGCCACGTGGCATCGAACTAGAACACAACCAACTAACTAGTTTCCATAGCAACAGTTGCAAATTAGATACACAGTTTTTCCAAACTATCAGCCGCCATTTTGAATTTATTTAGTTCTTCTCAGTGTTCAATCATTATTAGAAACTATAATGCAACATTTTGGGCATGAAAACCGGAAATAACCAAAATGGCAAAAAAATGGATGTTCGATAAATACTTCGAAATTTTTTTAACATACCTGAAAGCAGAAATGAGTTTGGATAATTATTTAAGACCTCCAGAGGTACTTCAAGAAATTATAAGCAGAAGTCCCTAATAATGAACCTTCTTGTATGCGAGATTCAAGACAAGTGAATTTGACAATAAAGCAAGTTTTACGCAATCTATTAGCGATTATATAGTATGGATATGAGCAGTGATCATCACAGTTTTAACTGTAACTTAAGCAGTTGCAAATCCCGGGGGGGGGGGTACTTGGGTCAAGTTGTGCTGGGTATGTGCCGCTGGCCTCTCAGAACCCCTACCCATTTATGTCTATTCTGTGACTAACTATAGACCCCATCTGAGTCACTTTTGGGCAAATATCGTGATTTCAAGAACGGAATTCATACGAGCCGACTGTTAAATATTAAGACAACAGCAGGAACCATTTTTTAACCGCGAGTCTTCCTATTTTTTAAATCCCTGCTTACCCGAATTTTCTTATCCCAGAAACCCGAAAATGTACGACCCCATTCTAGCAATTCTACTAAAATGTGACCTCATTATAGTCAACCCAGTTGTGAAAATGCAACCCCATCGAGCGACACATCCCCAGTAGCCTTTTACTAGGAAGTACCCCCCTCCATGGTTGCAAATATTTGCCTGAGAAGACTTTCCGGCAGGGGCAGATGCTCTAACCGCTGAGCTATGAAGCCATTTTTGGTAGTCAGGTCAACTGTTAGTTCTTACAAACGCGTGACCTCTGTGATGCCAGGGCAGATGCTCTAACCACTGAGCTATGAAGGCATTCACCGTAGGCAGGTCAACTGTGAGTTCTATTAACCACTGAGCTATGAAGCCATTCATCGTAAGGCAGGTCAATTGTGAGGATTACCACTGAGCTATGAAGCCCTTCGTGGTAGGCAGGTCAATTGTGAGTTGTAACCACTGAGCTATGAAGCCATTCATGGTAATCAGGTCAATTGTGAGTACTAACCTCTAAGCTATGAAGCCATTCATGGTAGGCAGGTCAGTTGTGAGTTCTAACCACTGAGCTATGAAGTCATTCATGGTAGTCAGGTCAATTGTGAGTACTAGGTCAATTGTGAGTTCTTACAAACCCGTGCTAATGTTGAAAGTGTGAATAAAGGTATATGAAATAAATTCAGATGTGAAACCGCGGTAAAGAATGAATGTGAGAAGTGATCGTCGCAGATTTTGTTGCAACATTATAAATCCCCGATTTTTCATGTATAAGTTTCCAATCAATGCGTGAGACGTCTTACCACAATTCTATTGATACCTATAATACACTTTGTATTTTGCAAATTGTGTCAGCAGAGCAAAACACACCCGCTCCAACTCGAAACTTTTGTACAGCAGAGGTTTCGTTAATATGCTGACACGATCTAAAAATTTCATTCGATTTTTTTGCAATATCTTCAACTTGTTCTATTTGAAATATTCGGTTTGTTTATAGTACCATTGACAAGTTTCTATTTTCAAATGTGTTCTGTCAATTCCCAAATTATATTTAGTTTGTTTCGAAAACTAGCCGTCAACTCGTTTCTAAGTTGTAATTATTTGATTCGACCTGTTTATGACTTTTTATTCGAATTGTGTTAATTCTGTCAATTCTCAAATGAAATGCATCTGACTTTTTTTTTTCCGAACATAATTTGAATGCATGAGAGTAAGATCGGGAGCAAGGTCAATGCACAATGCAATTTGAGGAACTGAGGAATCGCACGACATATTACTACTATATAAAAAAATGCAACAATGTGACAAACCACTAGTGTTGCTTTATTATTTATTATTATTATTATTATTATTACTTTGCTTGCACCCTCCTGTCATTAGCGAAAGCTAAAAAGGAGGTTACGCGAACTTAGAACTTAGTAATACTAATAATAATAGTCCAACTGTGAAAAAACTCTCAGCGGAAGAAAAGTTAAATCCTATTGTGATAACAACGACAAACAACTTTATTGTGCTCAGAAAAAAAATGTTGCAATTGTATTTAAATAGTTGAATTGTAGGAAAGCACCCGCAGAAACTAGAATTTTCCGAAGTTACGCTAGTTACGATCCAGAGAAATTCTGCGAAGATTTGAATAACACTAACTTGACAGTTCCGGTATCTCCAAAAGGGTTAGGCGCTTATTCTGCACAGCAACCTCATTGTGTTAATGAACAATGGTCAGTCTTTAAATCTGTATTCAATGAGGTCAGTTCCGATCGATACACGCCATTCGTTCAAAAGCGTATACGTGGTATTGGCAATTGTCCTTGGATCACTCGAAATATAAAGTTGGACATGCGGAAACGTGATTACTATTTATAGAAGGCTAGAAAAACGAACACGCCTGAGGACTGGTCAAATTACAGATGTTTAAGAAACCAAGTAACAAACAAGCTCAGAAAAGCTAAACACAGTTATAACGTGAAACTTGTGGAAAACAGCAAAGACGATCCAAAGGCCTTCTGGAAAACAGTGAAGAAAATCATTCCCGGTACCATGACAAAAAGTTCGGTCCCCACTATGAACATTGACGGCAAACCAACCTCAGGTAAGAACCATATTGCCAATGCCTTGAATACTTTTTTTACTGGCGTTGTGGACCGTCTCTTAAGGTCGCTTGGACATACCAACAGGCAAACTGTGCCTTTTAACAGCCGAAGCGGTCGACTACGAGGAATCCCACAATTCAAATTCCAATCAGTATCTGAAGAGTTCACCAAATCTAAGCTAAAAAAGTTGAAAACGAACAAATCATGTGGGTTAGAGGCAATATACCCACGGTTGCTGAAAGACTCTTCACCCATAGTGGCAGGGCCACTTGTATTATCAACAAGTCCCTGGCCACCGGAGTAGTTCCTGATGACTGGAAATGTGCACGTGTTACACCATTAGTCAAGGGTGGAAAGAGATGTGAGCTGGATAACTATCGTCCCATTTCATTGTTTCTAGCAGCATCTAAACTACTTGGAAAGGGCCATACACACACAGCTGTGCACATTTCTAACTGAACACTCACTTCTCAGCCCTTATCAGTGTGGATTTCGTAAAAATCATTCAACGGAGGCTGCGGCCATTGCTCTCACAGACTACATCCGTTTGGGAATCGACCAAGGACTACTTACTGGAGCTGTATTTCTAGACCTACGTAAAGCGTTTGACACAGTCGATCATACCGCTATACTACAGAAACTGGGCACATATAATGTTCGGGGCACTGAATTGGCGTGGTTCCAGAACTATCTCCATAGTCGCACCCAGGTGGTCACAGTTGAGAACGAGCTGTCTGAGCGTGGCCAGATAATATCAGGAGTACCCCAGGGCTCGATCATTGGGCCCTTGTTATTCGTTTCGTTAATGAATGACCTGCCTGACTATCTCACGACATGTAAAACTTTAATGTACGCGGATGACACAGTAATTTATTTCTCAAGCAAAAACGTACAGCACATTTAAACAGTCCTGACTCGTGAGCTAGGGCTGATAAACAACTGGTTGAAAGATAATAGTCTTTTCCTCAACGAATCGGATGTTCCAACCTTTACAGTATCCATCGATGGATTTCGCATAAAACATGTGACGAGGTATACATATCTTGGTCTTGTCCTTGAACAAGCGTTATCATGGAATGAACACGTGACTCATTTAATTAGCAAAGCTGCAAAGAAAGTGGGAGTGTTTGGTCGCATTAGACAAAACATCACCACAAACACGGCCAACACTGTTTGAAAATCTTTTATTTTACCAGTTCTCGAATGCTGCGATACCGTATGGACATGTTGCGGCAAAGTCAATGCTAGCTCTTTTAGTCTTTAGAGAAATTACAAAGGAGAGCAGTCTGAACAAGCCATGCCATCTTCCTTAGCTTTTTGACTCACTTGCAGACAGGCGTGACAAACACGTCCTGAGATTTGTAAAGAAATGTATTGAGGGCAAAGCCCCTCAATTTTTTTCTAATTATTTTAAATCAAATTACGATATTAGCAAGAGAATAACCAGGCAACAGCATCATCTCCACTTACCCAAGTTTAGGACGGAATGTGGTAAAAACTCTTTCAAGTATCATGGATGCGTGATTTTTAACAAATTTCAAACTAGGTAGAGTTATACATTGTATTTTAGTATTTTAATATTTTATCGTTACCTTTTGATCATTTGTAATTTTTATATACTTAATAACCAGTAACATTTTAAATCATGTATTTTATAATGTAGTATTTTTAATGTAGGGCCCCTGTTAATAGCAGTTTTCAATTAAGAAAACTGATCGGGCTACCCTCTGAAGATAAAGGTGTATTGTATTGTATTGTATTGTATTGTATTGTATTCAAATATATGACCAGTGTTACAGACCCATGTATTGAACATTAGACGTTTAAACACGGAGCGAGCCTATAAAAAGCTAAGCCACGCCCCCTTTTGAGCTATTTAACGGAAACACAAAATGGTGGATGCACACGGTTGTTCAGTCGTTAAAACAAATAAAGTTAACGTTTGCGTAGTGGTTGACATAAGCGTATTTATCAATGTTCAGGGCATTTATTTACTGTAACACAACGCAAAGTTAGTATCATAAAACATAGATGTTTATTTTCATTTCATACTCAGCTCATTTTACTGGCTGGCGTCCGGGCTGAGAGCAGAGAC
>JAOBRH010492477.1:6390-16788 GCA_027575125.1 Umimayanthus parasiticus | reverse complement strand
AATGTTGCACAAAGTCAAGTCGGTCGGGAATGGTAGTCACTCGTTGCAAGACGCGACACCGAAGAACTGAAGCGAAGTCTATGTACTAAATTTGTGGTTTGTAGTCTTTAGCTTTTCACCTTTAAAGATGTGAAGCAGCAGCGAAAACTTCTCAAATGTACAGGATGTGGAACTGCAGACGTTTTACTGACAATGACATACTTTGTTTAGCTTTGTTTTAAAACCTTCACGCTTCTTTTTTTATAAAGAGCGATTTTATAAGAACGAGGCTAAATTTACCCCAAAGTTAAGAACAAAGCTTTAGGTATAAAGTTGAATATAGCTGCAAGGTTTTATTGAAAAGCATATAACACATCACGTCATTACATATGGCGTTTTATTGCAGGTCTTTCTGCAGTTAATAGAAACACGGAATGGGCAGTGAAGAAAATCAAAATTGTGTCGCACGTGTCCGAAATGTTTGCGGTGATAATATAATTAACATGATGGAAACAAGTACGAGGACATTTTAAGAACATTTGATGCTCAAATTGTACAAAAATTCAATAACTGAAATTTACAGGTTCTTTGTATATAAGAAAAGCGTGTGGTCAAGTGGCACAAACTTGTCACTGAAATCCCCGTTTAATAGTGAAATTCTATGGTTGATACTTGATTAGTACAACTGTAGAGTTAACAGTGATGAGAGTTTTAAAAATCAATTGATTCCTTAGCCATCCTTAACCATCTCTACTATACTATACTTTATCCCATGCCTTGAAAAATACAGCCAATCAGAGGCCAGGATTACCGTTGCATATTCGCCACTTCGCGGCTCAGTAAATATCCAACGCTAGTCACCTCTACTTCGGGGGATAATTGTATAGTATCGTATCGTATAGTATAGTATGGTATAGTATGTATAGTATAGTACAGTACTACTGTTAATATTAATAATAATAATAATGATGATTATTAACAGCTTATCTACAAAGTAGCTCTACATCTGTTAAAATAAAATAAAAAACTCGAATCTAATATATATTAAAACTATACACTATATTATACTGTACTGTATTGTGGGGCACTGTACTGTCCTGTACAACTGTCATTTGCAGTTTGTATACTTCCGGTTAATAGGCCGGAGAGTGGGGTTATGAGGGGGGTATACTCAGTAAAGTGCATATAGGTGATTCCACTAAATGCTAAATCCGACACCTTTCCAAACACAGCTTTCAACCAAAATTGTACCAGTTTCACACATTTCCGATAATAAAAAAATGATACCACTTTTGCATATCTATAATTTTGTGTGGTAACATGGTCTGAAAACGAGATAATGAGCTGAAATAAGGATTACGGTTAATCAAAAATGTTTTGTTTGGTTAGACCTTTAAGATACGGAAAAATATTTCCAGCGTCTCTTCAGATTACTTTGAACGACGCAAGCACAAATTTACTTACCCATTAATGTACTTTGAGCTTGCAATCTTTAGCCTTTTATACATTGCAACAATACAAAGAGACCTCGAGCTCGTTCGGATGAACTTCCTCGGTATGGCCCACTATTAAAAGCGAGTTCTTTCCTGATTTGTAATAATATATCTCAGACAAACCGTATTAAGATTGACTGCGCACGCGCGAGATTACGATTAAAAGAAACAAAGCTACTTTGTGTCAAATATGAAAATGTAATAATTCTTGGTTTGCACTGACGTCACAGAGAAAACTTAGTTAACCTTGTCGCAACCTAGAGCAATATAATATTTCTAAGCTTGTTGAGTGGGAAAAACTACACAACTGAGCAAAATTTTAGAGCACGATTGCCTTTCAAAACATAGATATGGGTCAGTAAAAATGAGATTATTTTAAAAAGAAATGCATGACACGGCCATGTTGGTGTCCCTTTCAAGAACACCAACATGGCGGCCAAAACAAGACAGTCTTTGGCAATACACAATTTCTACGCCAGTTGACTTGGTTTTGCTACAGATCATACTTGAAGTAATTTACGAGTATTTTCCACAGCATTAAACATTTCGATGTGCAAAAAAGTATTGCTTTTGGTGACCAGCGAGACTCGCATAATTATGATAATGAGCAGTTGCTAGAAAATTAAAACCTTTAGAACTCTCAAACAAAACACTTTTTTTCAGCCCAAACTTTCCGAGTATACGTATAAACCATATAACAACCACAGCTTTGCAACATCAATACTTTAGATTTAAGATTTTTGTGACGTTGCGTGCAAACCAAGAATTGGTGCCATCAAACGCAACACGTCCGACTTGGAACTCCGGAGAGGGAAAACAAAGGTCGGAAGACACGGCGTCCGTTCTCTTTATTTATTTGAAATTACAAAATACAAGTTAAACAGCGATTTAGAGAATTTAATAAGCTTTTCAGTGATATATAGGTTTATAGAGTTACGTCTTGAAAAGCAGATATATGCTCCATTAACCGAAAACACCGCTCAAACTGAACAGTAACCTTAAACAGATTACTTTTGTTACAGTATTATTATTACTCGGGCCGAAGGCACCGGGGTTTCGGTTCCGGCTCAGTACGTACTTATTTTTCGCGTTGTTTCAAACCTTTTTTCTTTTTTTTTCTGTTGATTTTAAAATCGAATCATACAATATCAAAAGCAATCAGAAAGGATTTAGCATATAGATATGATGTAATCAATCTACTAAATAGTTACCGGGCATTTTGCTTTACTTGTATTCGTTCCACTGCATGTAAGTTTACTCATATTCCCTTACCAAATACTGTGTAAGAAGTGAGATCGAAGTCTACACAGTTTCAGTCAATTTTAAAATAGTTACCAAGCATACGACAAAACCCGGGCGAGTTAGGATATTTATATAGCATCTTGTTATTATTATTATTGTTGTTTAATATTGAAGTTTGACCAAATTAGAGCTTGTCCACCAAGTCCATAACTTTATAATCGTACATGGTCCTTAACATGGAAGTTCAGGAAAACGAGAAGACCCTTGTTCCCTTCTATCATTTCATGTGTTAGTGATAATAGTTCTTGATTGGTTAGAAATAGAAGATAAGGTAACTTTGAGGAAAAATGAGTTTTGAAGAAGTGTTTTAAGATGGAATTTGTCAACTCCATGGAGTATTTTGTAGACCGACAACGAACTGGTAGATGATCCAAGCAGTGTGTACTTGGAGTTCCTAAACTTTCTAAAGAAACGTCTCAGGCTGAGTTCAAACGTCGAGCTTTCAATGTATTGAACTGACCTCCCATTTGGGTCGACTCAAATGATAAAGTTCGACAGTAGATTCAACGTCAAACTTAAATAGTTCCTCTTTTTACGCCTCAAAGCTCCAAATTCAAAATTTAAATTTTGCTACCACGACAAACTTGGCGTGTGTATGAGTCTTCTCGTTCTAAATACATGAATTCTAAAAAGTGGAGTTTCATATTGTAAGAAATAAATACATAGTGCAAAGATAGTGGTTGCGTAATGACTACTAGCGTTGTTTTGTAACTTTTGACTATCTTGACAGCTCCAACTTCGATATTTTACATTCATTTGCACATTTAATACAGCATTAAAAACTTACACCTGTACAAGGCAATATTTATCATTATCATTATATCATTATTACTGTAAATATTGTTATTATTTTTCTTGCACCCTCCTGTCACTAGCAAAAGCTAATTAGGAGGTAATGAAACTTAGAACTTAGAACATAAATATTTCATTTTGAATTTCGCGCTGTGAGCAGCAAGTAAGAAATCGGTGAAGCATAAAACGAGATCGAGATAGACGACGGCTGAATGACGACTGAACGTGCGAAACTCCGGGCCACCATTTTTATACCGGAACCTCGTCTTTAAGGCCGACTTCAAACGTCAAATTTTTCGTGTACCGAAACTAATTCTTTCAATTAAGTATACATGAAAAGATCAACATTTGAATCAGTTAAGTTCGACATATATAATTTGGGTTGATCCAGTCAGACCCAGGCAGTAAGTTCGAGTGGTCCACATGGGAAGATCGACTGTGTAGCGACTTCGTTTCAAGCGTCGAACTTTTCACGTATTTGACTGAAAGAATTAGAAAAGTTCGACGTTTTTACTGGGCGATATCCGCATGTCGGTATTTACACTACTACTAAATTTCAATTCATACAATCGAGACTTTTATTATCAATATTTGTTACAATTCTCTTGTTAATTTTGCTGCACATTATTACATATAAATGTTTTATTATCTCTTTACTAAGAATACCTATGTCTTATAGTACAACACGTTTTTGCGATGGAGCAGTTCAGTTTGTAAGAGCTTCTCTCACTTATTTTAAAATCTTCTTGTCCTTGTTTCTTGTGAGAGAAGCTAATCTTGTTTGCGCTTCCTGTGTTCCAATCCACAGGAAGCCCAAAGATGACTGGACTTCTTAAAGTTTTGCCTTTGAACAGAACCTGCAATCACGGAGAGAGAAAAATACTGAGATTAAGAAATACCTCAAATAATGAACAAACTTCAGTGTTTGACACTTAAATATCTGTCAAGCTACAAAATGTTTGTTAGTACCAAGGCGAAATACCAAGTACCAAAAGGATTGTGGAAGCTACATTTTTGCTCTGCCGATTTTTGTTCATCGTGTAAAAATGGTCAAAATGCTAATCATTCCAAGTATCCGCTATTTTGTAGCGCGTTCTTACATTTGTTGAAAAATAGTTTATTAACAAAAGTTATGGCCTTCCCTCATGCTTTACGAGCTACACGTTACAAGATACAAGTTTTTATTGCAATATATAATAAGCTTGGCAAACTTTTATGTTAAAATTATAGTGGATACAATGAGTCTATAGCAGTTTTTAGAAGAAAAAACCCAAGCACGTGAAAACTGAAAGAGGTCAGTTATAGGTATCCCTTTTGCAAAACAGCTCTATTGCTTTAAAAACGGAGATATATCCAAATGTTGTTTATTAACAAATAGGCAACAAAAATTTGGTTTATTACATCGCTTGACAAAATTTGTAATACTTCCACACTACAGGATGTGTAGGCTACAAACATAAAATGAAAATTACAATAATTTAGAAGTGAATTTAACCTACCGTGACAACACGCCCTCCTTTCTCATCCCAGTGAGTTAGTTCCGTGAAGGCCTTGGTACACTGTTTTTCTTGACGATCTCAGCATTCCTGCCGTCGTCCAGCGGTACCCGGCTGAGATACCCCCGGGTAACCATCCTCTTGGTACCGGGGATGAATGACCGGAGCTTATTCTTTGCGACTTTAGACCTTGTTTCTTGTCCACCCCCTAAGCCCGCCAGCCCGCCTCCCAAGCTACTCCCGAGGGAGCCTAAGGAACCTCCTCCTAAGGTGCCTAGAGAGCCTCCACCTAGGGACCCTCCTAAGGATCCTCCAAGGGATCCTCCTAAAGAACCCCCAAGGGAGCTCAACGAAGCTCCCCCTAGAGAGCCCCCTCCCATAGAGCCCCCATTAAAAGAGGCCCCTAGTCCCCCGAGGCCTCCTCCGAGGTTTCCTCCGAGGTCCGTTTCAGGCGCTGACTGTCCTCCAGTAAAACCATTAAGGCCACCGACATTCATATTTGGAGATTCTCCACCTAGGCCACCTAGGCCTCCAGCATCCGACCCTCCCCCAGTCAGGCTGGCAATACTGTCACTCACACCACCCGTGAAATCTTGTCCCCCATTAGAATCGCCTTCGGGAGGACTAGAATAGAAGAGAAGTTCTTGTGAGTAACAGCGGGGCCCTCAGTTTCAAGAGCTAGGCCTTAGCACCTTCGATCACTTCTAGGCTCAGCACAATAACATTTAGCTGAGCAATACGATTTAAAATAGATTTTTAGTTTCCTTCTTTGTAATGCACATAAAGTTAATGTGGCAGTTTACACGTTCGGGTGCCACTTCCTAAAATCACTTGGGCTAGGCACCTAGGCGTAGCTAGCTCCAGTGTTAAAAATGAAGTGTCTTTGATATATAAATCTATGTAGTAATATAGAGAAAATAAGAATTAAAAATTCTAAAAAGTATAACTGCTCAGATGTTTATAGATTGTCTCGATCCAGTAGGAATATCAGTGAATTATCGTAGGGGAGTTTTGTACATTGCAAATGGGGAATTTTTTTGAAATACCTGCAGAAAATTAATGGCGCGTACAATTAAAAGTCGCCAGCACGGAATTAGAGCGCAAATGGTGCTGAAACTGACAAACAAACTACAAATGGCGGAAATTGAAACTGACAACCGCATTGATGTCTAGAATTAAGTAAAAAGGTTAGTTTGAATTATAATGCTCGCATTCGTTTACAAACAAAATTTAGATAATTTCATAAGCTTTCCATTGATATATAGATTGTGCGTGTTCGATGCGTATTACATACGGAAAACTAAAAACACCGCTCGAGGTGAACGGTAACCTTAATAGTTTGTAGATATCCGACGCATATTAACGGTGTTACGAACTAATAACTGAAAACACCACTAACTTTGAACGTAGCAGTTAACTTGAAAGCATCGTAAAATGCTTTTCAAATTCTTCGTTAAAATGATACTCACTTTGAAAAGCCAGCTCCGTCTCCAAATTTGCTAGACAAGTCACCGAACTGTCCTCCCCCCTCTAGGGAGTTTGAGCGGCTGTTTCCCATTGAGGGGAGACCTCCGACACTGTCACCTCCGGGGGTGTGGCTACTACTTGGGTGAACAAAGATGACTGAATCTCCGTTGGGTCCGGAGTTGGCATTGGAGAACATCTGTCGCTTCGTCAACTCCTTGGTTCCCTCTACAACTGATCTGAGGTTAACTCGTTTTGTTTCCCGCTCCTGCGGTGGTTGAACTTTCGCCTATCATTGAAAACAAACCACTACAACTGTCAGTATGTACACTTCTTATTTATCATCATATGCTATCAGGAGATCAAGTTGCGGAAAGTAAGGGATATCGAAGTGATCCGTGTGCGATTATTGAGGAAAGTTATGAGAAAATTTGAGCAGCAGAAAGCATAGAAATGCTCTTGGTATTACAAATTTAATACCGTTCGATAATCTTAATGTTTATGCAGTTCCAAAACAGGCAAATGTTTCGAGAATAGTTATTGGCGGTTATGTAGTTGGTACACAGGCCAGTTTCAATTACTGCACGAATAGCTGGGAATCAACCTTTATATCAAAATGTTACAACTATCCGAGGAGTTCCACTTGTTCTTTTAGGAAGGTTTGTTACGTTCTGGTAATTTTTAGTTACTTAAGAAAAATCCTAAAGTCCTTGAGCTTTGTTGATGCTCGGCTAGATATATTTTTCTTTTCTATTTCGTTCTAGTTTATATAAAATATATAATAAAAGCCAAAAATTAGAAAACAATGAATGCATTAGGGAATAAGACTATGATACACAGCGATTGCTACTAGGAAACGTGACACACCACATTTGATCAAGTTGATTACAGAACAACAGACTTAGACTTGACACATCGGTCTGTAATCTACTATAAACAGATCTGGCGACCTTTAGTCTACTGCAGACAAACTTAGACTTTCAACACCGATGTTTAGTTTAATACAGACAGACCTAAACTTGCTACACAAGTCTTTAACTTACCTCGGACAGACCTAGCGGTCTGTGGTCTACTACTTGCAACATCGGTATGTAAGCTACTAAATACACATAGACTTATCGGTCTGTGGTCTACTATAGACAGACCTAGACTTGCCATACCGGTCTGTAGACTACAGACAGACCTAGACTTGCATATCAGTATATAATCTACTAAATACACATAGACCTATCGGTCTGCGGTCTAGTATAGACAGACCTAGACTTGCACATCAGTATGTAATTTACTAAATACAGTTAGACCTATCGGTCTGTGGTCTACTATAGACAGACCTAGACTTGCCATACCGGTCTGTAGACTACAGACAGACCTAGAATTGCAACGTCAGTACGTAATCTACTAAATACACATAGATCTATCAGTCTGTGGTCTACTATAGACAGACCTTGACTTGCCACACCGGTCTGTAGTTTACTACCGGATGAAAGACTGACGTTTCGATTGTTAGTCCATCGTCAGAACAAAACAGGAATTGTGAGGAAACAGAAAATTGCTATAGTTGGATTAAATTTATGCGGATCCAAAAATTAGAACGAAAGGTGAAGAGATGTCCCAAAACAAAGGTAATATTAAATTTCAAAATTTACTCATTTTCCTCCCTGCTGTTAGAATATACTCACTTTAATAGCTTGTTCTTCTGCTGAAACTAAACACTGTACAACTGTTTGAAATCAAGTAAGCGAGAATCTATCATTGATTCTATTGAAAACTAAAGTGATGAGCCCAAAAATTAATTTTTGTTTCGTTTCTTTTTTCTGCAAGTGTAATTAGTTGCCAGGTGTAGTTTGAGTCAGAAAATTTCTATGTGTTTGAAAGATTGAAATGTCTAGCAGAAAGGATTGTCATAGAAATAGAATTATGGGATTTTATCGTTATAATATTTAGTGTAAGGTCAAACATCCTCAATAATCAATGGAGCTAACTATTCTTAAATGTGATGTTACTTTGTTGCTAACATTTGATTAACTCTTTTACTTATCAGTACCAATTCTTACTCTAGATATGGTCTTCATGGGAACCTTAAATAGCTCTCAAGATCACTATTTTTTTATACTGTGTATTTTTCACAAGATTATATTGATGACAACCAACCTTTTGTTGTTTTATATCTCTTGATAGATCGTTTAGTTTTGCAGAAGACTTTTAAAAGTACTTAATAGACGTATTTTAAGTATTTCAATTTTTTCCCAGATATATGCATAAAAACTGTGAAAGAATAAGTATTCACGCAGCTTATTCTGTGTAAAATGTACGCGAATGTTAAAAGAAGACGCAGTGCTGTTATGTTGCTTTGAAACCATAGATTTACCAAAATTTAACTTTTTATTAAATCGTAGAATCATTCTAGCATCATCTTGTCTCAATGTTATGACAGCCGGTAAAATCCATGACACAGTAGTAAGACTTGTTTTTAAAATAGTATAACAACAGAAAAAAGGAAACTATAAATGTAACCGCTTTAAGAGCAAGGAACGAAAGAATTGCTATGGCAACCAATGTTAAAAACGTATTATTTATTTCTCAAAATTATATTTGTTTAAACATTTCACATAGATGCAAATGGTTAGATTAGCGCTGTTTGACCTTAAGGCAATATTATACGGAGAAGTGTAGTTTTTTTCCTTGCAACGTTCTGTTCCCCAGCCGGGGAGAAGGAATTGATGATGATGATGGTGACGATGATGACGATAATGATGATGATGATGGTGATGATGATTATGATGATGACGAGAGCTGAACATTGCGAGTTACAGTAGACGTGTCACACGTTGAAACTAGCTTCACAATTTTCCGAAAACTAGAAAACGCTTCATCTTGTCGTCATAAGCGCTGTGTGTTTCTGCTACTTGCTTCATAAAATCGCTGCGTTGGCAGGTGTAAAGAGGTAAAGAGGGCCTTAAGTTAAAACTTTTACCTTATGTTAGTTGATACGATTCATGGTTCAAAATCCGACTTACGTCAACGCTGTTACTTATCACAAGAAGACTAAGCACAGAATACCACGGACTAAATCGGAAAACATAAGCATGCATTAATTTAATAGAAATCAGATTGAACGCAGCCACTATGCACAGTTCTTGAGTGATTGCGTGACAACTTCGACTAGGTGGCGTTACATCTGCAAATGTAAAAAGCAAGAAGTCGATCAGTGTTAAAAGAGCGATTACTTGTAACACTGCCCTCACGCAACTAACGAACAAATAAACTGCAACGTCGATGTCATCTGCTTGCCCGAAAACCGAAACGATTGTTTTTAACATCGGGAATTCATTAACAACAGTTTTATGGAACCTAGAAAGAACCAAAGTATTAAAAATACCGTTCTATGACTTGTGATTGGCGTTTATTTGTTTTTAAAACAATTTTTGTCAATTTTCTGAATACGTGGTCGACAAAAGATCTTTGGCATGATATTTGTTCCTATGTGTAGCTTTTACATTTGCTTTCAATAACACCAGGTATTTAGGCGATCAAAATGAAAAGTATGACAGATGTAGAACGCAATGGGGTACAACAATATATGTAGCCTTTTGTGTTAATAAGTTGTCAATGTGCAGTCAGTTTAGCCACGCAAAAGGGTAATTGGCAATCTTCCGTGTACATCTTATCTTTTTGTATGTTCAACGGTCAATGATTTTTCCAAACCATCGTCCTACCACTCACTGAATCAATCATACAATCGTATTATGAACCCCTCCGCATTCAATTATTTACTCACCGCTAAACCAAGAACTTCCTGACTCACTCATTCACTTGTCGGCTCGCCCATCAATTATTTAATCAATCAATCAATCAATCAATCAATCAATCAA
>JAOBRH010492366.1:0-10030 GCA_027575125.1 Umimayanthus parasiticus | reverse complement strand
CCCCGTCCATCTACTGTAGAGGACCTTTGAATGGTATTTTACTTTCGTTTTGTTCTGTTGCTCTTGTTCCAGTCGCCTTGGTGTTTTATAGATGTTTCTGAAATATATTCTCCCATTATTGTGACGCACAGTAAATATATTGTAAATGTGAAAGCTGTAAACGTAATGACATGTTAGTGTTAATTCATCTCTCAGATACGTTTTACCTCGTCATTCCGAAACATTTTCATTCCGCTTGATATATGCCTCTCAGATATAACCCACCCCCCCCCTCCAAAAAACCCCTTAGGAAGCTATACAAGCCCACTGGGGCTTTAATGTGATTTTACAGTATTACCGATCAAAAAGAGTCGGTACATTTTTGTGCTTGGATTAGCACCATCTCAACCACTAGATCAGTGGACTTGTGTCTTGTTTGAAAATTGCTTGATGGCTTCCTTCATAAAGCCAAAAAATGTCAAATAAAAGATTGTATTATCATTTAAACACTGGAAACAATTCATTAGAAATAAGAAAAATTACAGATACAGTGACCATAAAAGATCTACCTTTGTTGAACAGATAAGTTACAAACTAACCCTTTTTATCAATTGAAATGAGAAAATAATTCATTTGATGTGTTTGTCCTTGCAGACTCTTTCCTCTGAAGTTTTTTACACCGCGAAGTACGTCCTTTTCCTGCTACTGAATGGTGTTGGACTGCTTGCGTTAGTCTTTGTGTTCACTTGCTTGCTGTGGAAACTCTTTCAGGACAACTGTGTTCAGAACTTTCTTTTCTTGTGTTACCCGTAAGTACAATGAACAAGACCATCTTTTGGTTTAGATTTTGCCTCATCAGCATAAAATAGAGAAAACCTAGCTGCAAGTTTCAAACAGAGTCCGTAGATCAAAAGACCACAGATTTTATTTTTCCTGAAAATTTCAGTGTAATACGTTGAAGGGTTTCCGAGAAATCGATGTTTGAAAACGTCAAAATTTATAAAAATTTGTGTGGCTGGAATGCAACTTTTGCAACCTAACCACACAATGATATTCTTTTTTAATTCTGGAACTTTTCAAAAACTCGTTTAATTCTCAAAAAGAACTTGGCAAATCATGCTCAAAATTAATTTCCACCGAGCACTAATGTGAGGTATTCTTTCATTCTGTAGACTCCGTTGATGTGAACTTCAAGTAAAATAAGGAAAAATGCAAACAATTATGCCAGCAAAGATTCGCCTGCTACTACAACTTCTGGCCATTTGCTCCCTGATTGCAGACCAAACCAATGTCGCACCTGAGTTAAAATGGGCTTTCAGTCGATCTTAGTGCTTTTATTTCATGTTTAAATTCAGTAGTTAATCACTTAATAGTAGATAATTAGGTACATTGTAGAGAACATTGTTATTTATTAATAGAATTATTGTTATTAAAGGGGAGAGGATGGGTGCATCAAAAGGCAATTGATTTTGATGATGCTCCACTGACAGAAGCAGTTATAACAGGGAGTGCTACATGTAATTTTGTAGCAAGTAGTTATCATAAGAGGGGAGGGGTGGAAGAGTTTTCCTTTCATTAAATGGTGATGTTGCATAGAGTAGTCATATAACAGGGGTGGGGCAGGGTAGTTTTGCTTTCTATATTAAGTGAACAGTGTGCCGTCAGGTAGTTTACACAAAGATCAGGGACTATCCACTTTCAACTTGTCTTGGTTGAAATTCTGGAACACTCAATATAAGCTTAATTCCATCGTACACTAGCCGATTTTTTTGTTGGGTGAGTGCCAACTTTTTATCGCCAACAAAAACTCGGCTAGTGTGGGGTCGTTCCCGATAAGCCACAACAAAATCGAATCTTGTTGGAGGAAGTTTAAACATGTTTGATTTTCAGACATCCTGACAATTTATCGTCAGGAAAATCCGTGATAGTTCTGCAAATTTTTATTGAGCTTTTTAAACAGGAAGTTCCACTATAAAAGGGACTGGTCAGGCCAGTCGCACTTTTGATTAGCACGCAGTCTTTGTGGAGTGAAGATTCCGATTTTACGCTTCACCGATTTCTCACTTGTTGCTCACAGCGCGAAATTTAAAATGAAATATCTGAATGAAGATATCGAAGTTGGAGCTGTCAAGATAGCCAAAAGTTACAAAACAACGCTAGCAGTCATTACCCAACCACTATCTTTGCACTATGTATTTATTTTGTAAATGAAAAGAGGAGGGGCTTAGCTTTTTATACCGGAACTTCTTGTTTAAACATGCGTACTAAGTAAGATTCACCAAAAATCAGCAGTAAATGATGGGCGAATGTGTGATGAGCTTTAAAGTCAGACAGATTTGGCTCTGACACGAAATCAAAATTTCCGACAAAAATCGGCCAGTGTGTGAGGGTTTATTCCAGCTAGTTCTGTTTAAATTCTGATTCTTTCAGGTGGTAAAGCAGGCAGAATACTCGGAATGCCCCCAGTCGTTCATGTACTTGTCATTGTTCTTTTTGTCATCCTCTTTTCATCTTATCATTGTTCACAGCATCCACATTCACGTCCCTTTTATCCTCACTGTTACAGATTAGTGATGTATTTAATTGCGTTTGGCTTCACATTGGATCCACAAGGCAACAGAGTTCTTTTCAAACTAAGCTCACATCGTGATCTCAGCGCTTTGTCACAATCTCAGATGCTCAAGAAACCAGCACTGAATAGAGGGAAGATGGAAGAAAAGGAACATGTATCGAATGGAGTAGTAAAACCAGAAGCACAGGTGCCGAAACAGTGCTCTGTGCCTCCTGACGCTGTACGATATGAAGCGGAATGTCTCAGAACGGACTTCAATCTGAGAATCAAACAAGTGCTGTTTCAATCGCTTTTGTGTGCTTATTACGTTGGCTTCATTCCAATGAAGTTCTCAGAGGTAAGCTTCTTCTTCAGTGTGTTATGTAAAGAAGAGCTTTCTTCGTCCCAGCTTCATTTAGCCTGCGATGCATACGGAAACGAGGTTATTTTGTCTGCTCCGCAGGCTAAGCTTCATTGGTGTATTCTGGAAACACACTACTAGTTGAGCCGTCTTCAGGTGCAAGTCTTTCATTTTGTAATCCAAGATAGGGTAATGGGGAAACATTTGCTGATAATTATAAAATGGAGTGTAAGTTTATGTCTTTGTTCTTTGTGGCTCATTTTGAAGCTCGGGAGTTTATACCGTACCAGCGACAGAAGCAGAAGCGGAGACGCAAGAAGAGACGGAATAATCCTTACGTTTTAGTGTAAACCATGAAAACGGAGATGGAAGCACAAGCGGATGCTCGACGGAAGAGGAGACGGAAGGAACGGATCGTTCTTTTTTCTTACGTTGCCTCTTCTGCTTATGTCGAGCTTACGTCACAAACTTCCAAGTGTGAACCAGTACTGACGGAAGCGGAAACGGAAGGATGAGTCGTGTCCGTCTCAGCTTCCGTCGCTTGTGTGAACCAAGCTTTAGGCTGTAGGCGTTCCTTCAGTCGGTCAACCTGCAATACAAGCCAATGCTTGACACTCTACGTTTTGACCAAAGTAACAATGCAGATATATTTAGCATTTTTACTTTCTATTATATCACGAAACTATTGTTGGCTGGTGCTCTCAGTGAAACAGTGTCATGATTTTCTTCGTTGTTAGTTTCCATCAGCAGATATCATGCTCATTCACCCTTGCTTTTTGTGTTGTACAGCAATATTACATCTACTACGACATGTGGTGGGCGTGTCAGCACATCATGTTCATCTGGGGCAGCTCGTTTCTCATGCTAATAACCTTCATGTTACCGCTGAACTACTGCGACGCACTGCACAAGTGTGCGCTGCACTTGGGAGGCTGGGAACGATACGCAGTGGGACACAGAGACACTCCACACGTGTAAGTGTCTTAATTTGTGTGTATGTTTCGAAAATGTCAATAATAATAATAATAATAATAATAATAATAATAATAATAATAATAATAATAATAATAAATGTGAACTGAATAGAAAATAAGAGTAGAAATAGTGTTGATTTTTCTTAAGAACAAACTTTAACTGGAGGCCCTCCTCTGTCTTTAGAAAGTTTGTAGTGGCTCATATTCTCGCATTGTATTCTTCGCCGGGCCCTGACCTATCAGTCCACTGAGCACTCTCGAATCTGTAGAAGTTTTACTCTTGAATAAGTAGTAGCTTAGTTTTTGTGCAATTGAAGAAACTTTTTTTCTCTCATTAACACACGCGTAATTATGTGGTTTTTGTTGTAATTATGTGAATATTGTCTGATTACGCAAAACAAAACTTATGTTAAATTCAGGACAATTTATAAGCTCAATAAATATATATAGTTTTGTATGTTTTGTACAAAGTGGGGCTTTTTATACTCATAAATATTTTGAGTAACACTGGTTCAAAAATGCCAAAAAATAGAAATGTTAAAAACGTCAAAGGCGCTTTGCAAACGTTCTTCTACAAAACTTTATTCACACGCTGTGTTTTTACAGGCGAGTCGGTTCAGCTAGGGTTGGTTTAAATAGAGGCCTGCGTAAAGAAAACTAAACAAATTAATATTTATCATGTCAAAAACAAAGTAACATAGAATATATAAGTACATAACGATTCATTTACTGTTACAATACAATTTTTAAAACCTTCTGATTCCCTCTGTGTCCAATCAGGTGGTCGGCGGTGACAGTGTGGCCCCGGGGGGTACTAGTTAGGCATGGTAAAGGCTTGTTCAAAGCCCTAGGAGCTCACAACGTCGCTGTTCCGGGCGACTCGCACCATTCCAGATTTTTTGTGAGTATTTTTGTGTTAGAGCAGTTTTCATTTGACCTTGAAACCAAACCAAGTGCAAAGCAAGTTTCTGTAGTTTTGATTGGTTCTGCGAATACTCGGCGAATACGCTTGCTTATTGGATTTCGGAGCATGTTCATTTGCCGTCGTGTTTTGTCTTTTAATTTGTTAGCAGAACAAGATTCTGTTCACAGCTAGCCAAATTTGTATCAACAAACTAATAACAAACAACCACAGATTGTAAGTCCTTTGGACCTGGACAAGTGAACAGTCTGGCAACAAACCACTGTTGCCGTCTTGCACTTTCAAGGTCAAACGAAGAACGGTCTTGCTTAAGGCTACTATTGAACTGTTAAGTATGTATGTATTAAGTTGTGAAGATCGTGCGGTGCTCGTTATAGCTTCTCCACTGTTAAAGTTGCTCCGCCTGCCCTGTTTTATCTATAATTTTCACAGTTATACTTTAAACTATTAATAGTTTGTCTGTTAACCCACTCTACCTCTTCTCCCTCACTCGGTTAACAAATCCCTAATATAGTGTTATTATTTACACCGTATATATTTGTAAGTCACCACTACGTCTGGTGAACTAGATATACAGTATCCCTTCTCCTCCCCCCCCCCCACGCTGATGAAACCCTTTTGGTGTTGTTCTCTACACGATTTATGTTTGAGTCACCACTACGTCAAGTAAAATGGATGTGCAGTATCCCCTCCCATCATAAACTCAAAGCCTTTCTTCGCTTTTGCATGTTTTGGAGTTTAGGATTGGATTAAATCTTTTAGCACAAAAGATAGCGTTTCATTACATTTTATGAAAATGTGGACATTCTAATGTAGTAAAAGCGAAATAATGCAGAACAGCAGAAAGTTGCCTACTTTCTAGACTCATTGTTACTTAGCCGGGTCGCTCGCCCTTTGGCTGGTCTGGCCCGCCGAAAAGAACAAGAAGTTCCGCTATAAAAGGTAAAGCCCCTCCTCTTTTCACGTCGCAAAGCTCAATTCAAATTTTGCAACCACGACGAACTTGGCGTGTGTATAAGTCTTCTCGTTCTAAACACATGAATTCTGAAGATTGGGGTTTCATATTGCAAGAAATTAATGCATAGTGCAAAGATAATGGTTGGGTAAAACTGCTAGCGTGGATTTGTAAATTTTGGCTATTTTGACAGCTCCAACTTCGATATTCTACAGTCATATTTCATTTTGAATTTCGCGCTGTGAGCAACAAGTAAAAAATCGGTGAAGCGTAAAATCGGAGATGTTCACTCCACAAAGGCTGCATGCTAATTAAAGGTGTGAACCAGTCCCTTTTATAGCGGAACTTCTTGTTTAAATGGAAAAGTCGAAGGCGCGCGCGCACATTTTTTCAAGCTATAACTCTCAAAATTCCCGCGCTTTGGCCAACCGGAGCGAGAGAACTGAGCGACTCCAATCCATGAGCACGGAACTTGAGGCCAGAACCAGTTCTGGGAACCGGACCGAACAAATGGAATGCGACCTTAATATAGTGTTGTTATCTACACAGTTTATGTTCGAGTCCCCACTCCGTCTGGTTAACTGGATAACGAGCGCGCTGCTTCTGCTGGTGCTGTACCAGCTGTTCCTCATGACAAGATGTTTTTACTGGCACCAACTCGTCTCGGTCATCGGCCTCCTGATATTCAATTACGTCATCCTGTACAGAGTGCTGAGAGACCGCTGGGCGCTACAGACTGTGGTTGACAGCCGCGAGCCGGAAAGTGATGATTCAGATTCAGATTAATAGAACTCTTAACACGAATGTAAATGCAAGAACTTCGAGTGGGTAGCCATTTTATTGTTGAAATTAATTTAATATTATGCTACATTTTCTAACATATTGACAGCTAAATCTCTTTATCCTTCATCAACCCGTCTATTGAAAAAAAATGGAATGCTCTAACTTTTGGCCCGTTTAGCAAAACAGTTGTAGAGTCTCCTTAGCACTGACAATTTAAACTAGTTTTTATTGAAAAATAAAATATTTTAAGTTTTGATCCGTTTGACAAAACTGTGACAATTCAGAATTAAATCTATTGTTCTGTCGTTTCTAGTGACCACATTTTCATTCAGTGTTGGCCTACTCGAAGGCTTTCTGAATGCGATAGTAAAACCAATCCTTGTTAAGTTAACATAAATCCAACATCAAGCTTCAGATGAACAAAGTCCACAGAATGGACAGTCATTGCACAGTTAGTACCTGCATGGTACACCGAATACTTTACGAGTAACGAGTCTTTGTGTGGCATTTACAGATCAGGGTGGTTGGATTCCGTGTCACAGTTGATTTGGTCCCTCTCCGCGGATTTGGGCCCCCACGAAACCTTTTCTTGAAAACTACCATGTGAACTTTTGAACACAGTTCCTGGTGGAATTTTGTTAGCTCACTGAACGGAAATAAGCGCGACGGCGTTCTACGAGAAAAAGACTGTGGATTTGGATCCCCTCCGCGAATTTGTAATCCCCCAAGTATCCTTTCTCAAGCATGTCAAGAACTCGTATGTGACAGTTTTTAAACATAGTTTTCCTCGTAGTATTTTGCGCAAGTTATCGATAAGCAGAGGGGCGGATACGATCCCCTTAAAAATTTTTCGCAAAAACGTCGACACTGCGCTTTTGAATGCTGTGCCTATATTGATATAGTTGTGTTGCGCATTCGCGATAACGCTTAAAGTGTTGTTTTAAAACAAACCAGCGAAATATTATTACTGCGCTGTTTGCAGTTTCTAACTGTGTAATTATAACTGATTAACATACAACACCGATATATATATATGTTCAAGTTCCAATCTGAGAAGTTAGCTTATTCTTCAAACTAGAACAAGTATGGTTTTTCGACCCATTAAACTATCGAGTAGTCTTCTAGAGCGTTTTATAAGAGATGCTCTGGTGTATCCGTGTGTCTCTCACTTGTTGATTTCTACGGCATGTAAATTGAAAATCGAGTCCAAATACACCTGGGGATATGAACCGGGGGTCCAAATCCGTGGGGGCCCAAAACTGCTGAGCACCCACCCATATATATAAATCTCTATAAATTTTGTACAGTTTTTTACAAAAACAATTATTTTGTGGAAACTCTTCAACACTTTACATTCAAATTTTCAGTGAGATTGAATTATGTGGAATGTCGATGCTTGAAGTTGGATTTTGTTATCAGTTCATGCAACAGTGAGACAAAATGTAACCAGCAAGATTCTTCTGTATATTTTTTTCTTTTAAAAGGCCCACACAGACCTTTTTTGATATTTAACTAGAAAGTATCTATTTAAACAGTTGAGCGATAGCGAATCGCATCACCAAGATATTCCCTTACCTAAGTCATGTTCCAAGCAATAAAGTGGCCACTCACTCGTCGTAACTTGCGAGAAAAAAAGAAGATAAAAAACAAAGTAGAAAACAGAGGCATAAGACCTGGTTGCAACTGAAGTATTTAAAGTAACGAAATATAACTAGTGTCCCGTTATCAGGTCGCAGTTTCAACACTGGACCATTTGTCTGCAAGCGGTTGTAGATGTATTTTATCATTGAATATCAACAGATATATGAAACATACCATTGTTGAGCTGTAATTTTGTACTTTACAGGGTTTGTTTGTCTTCTCGAATTCCTGGAAATTTAATTTGCGTACTAGAAACTCCCGGAACTGAAAATCGCACAACTGACTCGAAGGAAGACATGGAATTTTCAACTTGTGAAGGAGTGCAGACGGTGACTTTGACTGACTGCTTACAAGGAACAAAATCGTTGTTGACCTAAGAAATATATGTGGAGTTAAAATGTTAGTACGGTAAACCGTAAATTTCGTTCCTTGTTTTACACATATACACAACGGTTTCCGGGCAAAAGAAGAGAAAAACATAACAAGACAAGACAAGACCAAAGAGAGTTGTGGGTTTATAGCAAACGCTTTGAGAATGTAGGCTGTCGTTAACGAAAAAAAATGTAAAACTGGATTATGTTTGAGTTCTGCCAAAATTTGAGACGTCCACTTAAGCAGCCTGTTTTTTACCTATTTTTGAGACAACACGTTTTTGTTTGTCAGTCAGAGATTACAGAAACGATGCAAATCATTCTACCGCTAGGGCTAAGCGTTAAGATTAGATGGCCCTTCCCTAGAAACAAACAATCATCCACGAATTTGTATCTGAAGCTTTCAACCGGCACCTTACCATTGACAAATAAGTGACAAAAACAGGAATTCGGTCAAAGTGACGCCGGCAGTCAGTTTCACTAAATTTGACGTTAATGGCGATTCTGAGCAAAAAGTGCTCCCACAAAACCTCCTTTAATGCAGCAGAGCAAGCGTTAAACTAACAATTCATTCTTCACTCAAAGCATCCAGATGCTTACTTTTATTCCAGCAATTTTTCGTGAGTCACAATTTTAGAGTTAATTGTATCACCTTCGTGAATTTGGCCACGATTTTTTTGCCGGCATTCGAGCTTCATCGCCAACTAAAATATTCACGAGGGGACCAAATTGCCCGGATTTGTCAAGCGATTCTGCCAGATGCGAATGAGCTCGGACCACCTTTTACATGATGCTGTGTTGACACTGATTCAACGTACAATCAGATTTGGTTTCGATAAGCCGGCTACTTACCCTTTTTCAAGAATGTTTTCAGTTTGCTACCGCACTAAGTTTCGTTCCCCCGTTGCGACTTCATTCCGACTCCACTACGAAACTCCTTTATCGTTTGACTAGATATCTTCAGAATTTCATTTTCTAGACCGTCTGTGCAAAAAAACAAAATCCCGCTCTTGAATGGGTCCTTCTCATAAGTGAATATGTTGAGGTACGTTTTATTATTTCTAAACGTTACAATTTGGGAGAACACAGGTGAGGTGCAACGAAATTTCCTCAGTCTTGTAATTCTCTATATATACTTTTGATGGTTTAATACATCTTTGTTAAGTTGAATTTTGAATGGCACAAAAAGAATCGTTATCTAAGTTTGTATGGTTGAGCCATAAAGGGCTGTCTGCTGTCGTGCAATTTGGTAATAAGACTTGTGGCGCACGCACCGTATCGTAATTCACCGACACTTGGGCGTTGCTACCAGATATCCCTGGGTGCAATAGGTTCCCGAGGATAAAACTGATAACACAACAACAGATAACATAAACATTTGGTATCACAGACGGGTTTTATTAGGATATAGTTCCTGAGAATCAAAGAACAAAAATGGGAAAGATACCTTTTGTAATCCTTCAACTTCCAAAATCCGCAGTCTACCCTCCCCC
>JAOBRH010492255.1:0-10031 GCA_027575125.1 Umimayanthus parasiticus | reverse complement strand
CCGTTTATAAGCCCATCTACTGTATAAGTGCGTCCCTCTTGCGTTTCTTTTTAAACATCAAAATTTTTAATCGAAAGTCGGTTTTATAGATATTTTTGAAATAAATTCTACGTTTATTGTGACGCACAATAAATGTATTATAAATGTAACCAGTCTGATGTAACTCAAAATGTGATGGTATGTTAGCTTTAATTCGTTTCTCAGATACTTTTTATTTCGTCGTTCCGAAACATTTTTTTATTCCGCTTATTAGCCTACCCGGATATAACCCCCCTGTTTATAAGCCCACCCAAAACACCTTATGAAGTTATATAAGCCCAGGGCTTTAAAGTGGTATTTTACAGTATGGGTTTGATCAATGAGGTTTGATATGGTATGTTTTTGGTGTATAGCCAAAACTAGATGTTCTTATAAAAAGGGTATGGCCCGGATATATTAATAACAATCGTTTCCAAAAATGAAATGCTTTTCGGTCATTCGTGCTCTTTCAAAGTTTTCCGTTTCCATTACGTCAGAGCACACTGTATTCACTCTTGAAAATGCGAAATTCTAAAAACAACAACCGCAACCCCATACAGTGGCACATTCCTTTCATCACCATACTGTACCACTGGCATCGTTCAATAAACCTTAGAACGTCCGATGGGAGTCACACTGACCCTTACCAAGGTTTTTTCGGACCTAAGGGACCAGTTATTGTTTATACCTTTTGTGGTTGGGGTCGAAGAGAAAATATTTTTGGTTTTCAAAAATATTTTACCCAATTTGGTTTTGAGGCTTTTCTCAGCACAAATGACTGTTTTATAACTCGCCTACGTGCAAAACTGGTCAAGAATTTATGTTACCCAACTAACTTCTCTTCTGCCCTAACCCTAACGGCAGTAAATGATGACCGGTCGTCCCTAAAACTGGAAACCCAAATGTAGTTAAAATGAAAATTGTAGTACCTGTTGTTCTATTAGGGACACGTCCTATAAATGACGTGATTTAGATGACGTCATCACTTATACTTATGCAACATTAATTGAGCAAATTAAAGTTTGAAACAAAACTGGGGAAGTTTTGGCCAAATTCTGTTTCTTTTTTTCCATTTCATTCTTGAATATTTTCTTGTTTGCACCTGAGAATACAGGTTTCGTTTGGCTAAAAAATTGATAGAATTTTGGTCGATGAAGTTGATGGTAAAGATGGCGGATTTGCTTAACACTTGCTGTTGCGCCGAATAGTTAGTTGGCCAGCACTATATAACCAGTTTGGGGTAAAAAAAACAAACAAAAAAAAATCCGACTGAACCCCCCATAGACTGATTTGTTATATTTGAAAAATAATTTGGCCGCCGTAGGGTCGACTACTGCTAACTACCTTTAACGAGTAAGTGCACTTTTCCAACACTTCAGGCTTACTCCATTTGAGACTGTAGGTCCTTGTCTGCAACAATAACGGTATTGGGAAAGTCCATGGATGACCAAGTTGGCGATGTTGTACTTCAAAATGAATTTCAATTAGAAATGATTTCAAACCAGGTAAATTCAATTTAAACTAGGTTAAATAATTTCAACTAGAATTTTAGTTAAAAATAATTTAAGCTGCATGGGTCAAAATAATTTCAAACCAGCTTACCGTCATATTGAAGTCAACAAGAACTGCCGTCCATCGGCATTGATTAGGACAACATTCTGCTCTAAATGGCCTCCTGCTAAGTCTAAGGCTAACTCTGTAAAACAAGTAGAAAACGTCGTCAACGATCGAGTAGCTGGCTCAAAAGGTTACGGTGATGTTTTACAACGGAACATATTCATTCCTCGTAATCTTACGTACGTTTGTATTTCATCTTTTGAGGATACTCTTAAGTAAAAAATATAGCCGTTGAGGCCTGAAGATTCTGCAGGCAAATATTTGCAAGTGCTTAAATTGCAAAACAACTGCAGCGACGATCATTTCGCATACCCACTCTTCACCGCAGCTTTAATTACATTCAGGAGAACAAAACAAAAAATATACAATTTTAAAATTGAACATTTGATATTAAAATGCATAATTTGCTTAAGGTTACTGTTCACTTTGAAACCGAAGGAAATGGCCAAAATGAGATTGTTAGCCATATGGATAGATCAGAAGCAAAGCTTTAAAATAGCGAAAAAATATTGTAATATCTCATATACAGAACGAGATTTTGAAACAGAAAAATTTCACCGGAAGTGGGTTTGAGGGGGCGCCAAAACTTTTAAAAGCTTTTTTCTCGAGACTATTTTTATGACAAAACTATGAGACACTCGAGTTTCCAACTCGGGCAGTTTTTCGTCCACGGATTTGAAATTTGGCAGTTTTGTAGCTAAATAACAGAAGTTTTAAACCGTATCAGTGTTTTTTTTAAATTCTAAAACCTTTTCAAGTTATCATGATAAAACTTGGCCGCTTTCGATCACGGAAGTGCTATTTCGGGGTTTTGGCTGTAAAATACAATCAAAGCGGCCTTTCAAAAAACGCTGACACGGTTTTGAACTGCAAATAGTGTTAAATATGAAAATATGGTAATTGGTGCCATCAAACGCAACACGTCCGACTTGGAACTCCGGAAAAGGAAAACAAAGGTCGGAAAACAAGGCGTTCATTTTCTTTAATTATGTGAAATTACCAAATAAAAATTAAACAGCGATTTAGAGAATATAATGAGCTTTTCAGTGATATATAGGTTTATAGGGTTATGTCACGAAATAACAGAGATATGCCCCATTAACCGAAAACACCGCTCAAACTGAACAGTAACCTTAAGGAGCCGAATATTGTTAACGGCCTGCGGCGTCTGAAATTGTTTGGGGCTCGCTCAAAACCGAATACGTAAAAGGGGAAATTTACTTACTTCAAGATTTTTTTAAAAGGAAGATAAAAAGATAAAGTGCGGTTTTTATGGTATGAGTTTGCTTCTTTAAAACGCCTTCAAAATGTGATTTTTATTATTTTAGTCGCAGCTTACGTGTTGTCACAATCATGCATAGGACCTGGCAGGGAGTATACAGGGCACGTATCGTCAAAAGAGAGGGTGTTTATAAAAATAATAACAATAATAATAATAATAATAATGCTAGTAATTATAGTAATAATAATTTCATAATTTATATAGCGCTATTTGTATTTTCTATAATTATAGGTATGATATTTTCTGTTAAGGGCCGTAGACTTTCTTCCTTTGAATTTCTTATTCCCGGAATTTCACAGCTCCTTTTCAGGTGTAGTTAATTAAAAATTACTTTGTTTGATCTGAAATCGAGTTTGTCAAGTGGAATCGAGCAAACGGCGTTTCAACTTTCTTTCAAACCCGGCCCTTGCGTTGGAGCTGGGATTGGAATTATGAATAATACATTGTTAAACCTTCTAAACTGGTTACAGTTATCTCGAAAACATCTCTCTAAATATTCTGTTTTCATGGCAGACAAACTGACAAAAGATACAAAACACGTCAGTGGACGATTTACAAAAATTGCTCTAACTCGAACACAAACAGAAACAAAAACAGAAACATGTCTGTTTTTACCTAAAGTAACTTATCTGCCGTCCTTCCCAACCACTAGCGTCCCATGTGACTCTTAGCTCCGTGTTGTTCTCGGTATTTCTCTTCAATTCGGGATGGATGTATTGGGATTTGTCTTTATCGCTATAGGCTTTAACTGAAAATTGTGGAGTAAAAGATTTTGTTCGTTAATGACTTTTCATTCAATTGTTAACATAACATTATTGTCTTTAAAGCCGCGTGCTTACAATGCAAATAGTTCATTTCTCAGAGGTTAAAGGGATTATTATTGCTGCGATTTAACATAAAATGTAGCAAGAAGTTTTGAGAAAACCTAACTTCACGTTTTACTTTTACCACCAACAACGAAAATATTTGTTTGCAATTCAAAATAAGACAAATGAACAATAGTTAACCAATAGGATTATACAAAATAATGAATGGGACTTCCACTGAAACGAATGTTTGGTGACACTTGTTAATGGTGACCCTTTGCATGATCTGGACTTCCACTTTCTCCTGTGCAGTTCTTCCCCATAAGTCCTCGTTTTTTATTTTCTCTGGTTAGTGTATCCCAAGGATATTTTTTAAACATTTGTTGACGAAAAGTCTGAAGTTAGATTAGCTTGTGAATTGTTGTTTTTGTTTTTCATCACGTTTCCGCTCAACAAGAAAAAAACAGACTTACAGTTGGTGATAAAAGATGCGGATCCTGGTCTTGTGCGTGATTATATCGCTTTGGACTTCCGTTGAAATTATAACGAAATTTTTATTGTTGGAAAAGTTGAAAGCAAACAATATTGGGTTTTCTATGGTTTAAAAATAAGTGTGCTTTTACCCGTGTTCAGTTTATGTTTTGGTACAGACTTGAATGACATAATGAAATAGAGCAATTGTACATGCATCTTTGCTACCTAAACAGCTTACCTGGAACACACGAGCAGATCCCTTCCAAGCAATCTGTAGGGTAAACAGTACGCTTTTCAGTAATAATTAACTTCAAATTAATTTAGACTGATGATGTTTAAACATCGATATGTTTACTTTATAGAATATTTATATAGTTTAACTTCTCAACCCTGTCTCACTGGAAGGAGAGAAGGTTATTACAAACCGCCCCCCGTCCCCCTTTCCGACTGTTTCTTGTGTTAATTTTGCTTTTTGAACAATTACGATTGCCGTTTGCTTAAATTGCTTACCCTTCTTCCACCTACCCATGTAAAACAAATGCGAATTTGGATAGGTTTTGCTTAACTTTTCAATTAGATTATTCTAATTGGCAAAAGCCATCATAATGGTACACAAAAGACGGTTTTTAGCTGCCATTAATATCTTTTATTTGTTGCATTTTCTTTCAGTAGATTCGACTCAATTTAGTTCCATCGGCACAAAAAAATTGCCAAACATGAGTCAAACAGTATATGACAAATTGATGACGCCACAAACAATCTTTTCAGTATCCAAGATGCTTGTCTTAACAAAATTTATAAATAAAACCGAGGTAGTGCTAATGAGGAGTCCTACATTCTTCCTTTTGTAATTGTTGGTGTAAAATTCAAAAGTTTTTTTTTTTTCTACACACGAATTCAAAACATGAAAAACCTAAGAAAGCGTATTGTTGCAGTGAGAACAGGTTTACATATACCACAATAACTTATATAGCACTAGGTTTCCTCTAGAATTTGACGAAAACCTATAAATAGAAAAGCATTCTAAATATACTGATATGAAATCACATGGGGGTAGATTCCTTCCCTAGGTCTTGATAGGGTTACAAGAGTAATGAAAAGCAATGAACATATATTTAATAAGACTTTTGCTTTTATAGTAGGTGGGAAAGGGAGATGATGAACTATTTTTGGAGACGACATTGGTAATTGCAATTTCTAATACGCGACTAAAGGCCGTGACACACGGGAAGTATGTCCATATTAAGGCATGCAATTGCTCCAATCGGTGTGTCACCCCTTGAAATTGTTTCGTGCATTGTTGCAGAAGTAAAATCCAAATTTAGTTCTGAAATATTACGTGCAACAGTTTCAGAGAGAGCTGACACACGATGCAATTTCCACATTGCCCGAAATATTGCATGCATGCACTGTTTCATCATCTGCCAGAGCCTTAAGTAGCAATCAATGGATGCAAGGAAATCACTTTTGGGCATGTTTCAGTCTTTATAAAAGCAAACTAGGTAGCGTCTATCCTACAATAGTAAATTACACTTATACAAACAACAGAAAAACAAATTACAACTGAAAATAACCGTCCAGCTAAAAATGTTAGCAAAAAATTGGAGAGATGGAAGTTTTCTTCAGAGTCCTCTGATGTAAAGGCAAGGAGTAAATGTATTTTGCATTTGTCTTTGCCACTCATAAACAATGAGGATGGAACATATTAAAAATCCTTGCAATGTTACACTAGGTTGAATAAACGACAAAAACCGTATACAGTTAGATACTCCAAGTTGTAATTCTTAGTTAAAAACTGTTTGAAAAGTTTAGTGTAAACAAAATTTACCACAGCTATAAGATTTTCTTTTGTTCTTCTGTGTATTGTTGTAACAAATGAAAATAATTTGAAATATTGGGCTGTAAAAACAAAGTTAGAAATAAAGAAAAAGAGCGAAACTTACAAGGAAGAAGATAATCAGACTCACCTGGGAAAAAAAAAGTAGAGTGTGTCTCGAAATCATGCCGTTCGTATAAATTGGCGAAGTACTGAAACAAAGAAAAACATTTCAGATGGTTTTATAACGTTGTATTGGTAACCTTGGCCTCTGTTCATTTTGGCTGCAAGACTAAATGCAGTTTAAAATAATCCACGTATTGGTTGCATGGTTCGCATTGGCTTCCATTCATTTGGAATGTTAACGGTTTAAGCCTGGTTTTCAGCAAGCGACGTAAGGAAAGGAAACGCAAGAGGAAGCGTAAGACTCTCGTGTCACCGTGAAAACGGGTTGTCACAATTAAGCGTAAGCTCGACGGAAGCGAAGACGGAAGGAACGGAAGATGTCCTTTTTTTTCCATCTCCGTTTCTGTTTCCGTTGAACTTCCGTCACTTACGTCGCTGTGAAAACAAAACACAACGCAGACGAAGCAGAAGGAAAAGAGTTTGACATTTGTGTTTGCTCTTCCGTCGTTGCTGTGCTTGCGTCCAGCCTGTTTTCACGGTGATATAACTAATATAAAAGCTTTTCCGCTTGAGCTTCCGTTCCTTATGTCGCTCGTGAAAACCAAGCTTTAGAGTTAACGGAAGCGGCGTAAGAACTATTCTCAGAAACTCTTTGTTGTAGTATTCAAGATTGTTGCGTTTTGTTACAAGACTTGTTTAATTAACAGGTTAAAGACGGCGAAAGATTAACGGATCTGGTTTGTTCAAAATCAATTTATTCGCTTAACTCTTGGAATAGCAACCCATGAAAAACAAAGTAGCTGCGAAATGTTGTTTCCAACTATCGAAATATCAAGTCCAAGAGAATATTTAAGAAACAGTTAGATGTCTTCCATAGTGACCATTTCCTTCACAGAGAGGTGGTAAACGTTTAACGGTTAAAGATGATTTTAAAGCTGTAAATTCTTTATAAATTTCATTTGCAAAAAATTTTCGAAAACTACTCCTACATTCAAAGCAAAAGCATGTATCTTGAAAGATTCGAAGACCCGATCCTATATGAGATCATTTAAGGTCATTTAAGATCTCTCACCTCCACCTTGTAAGAGCATCCGAGGAAATTGTTGGCACTGTGAATATGATGTACAAACGTCTCACTTGGATTTCGCACACCCTTTAATAAAAAGAAGGGGTTAAGATCGTAATCACAATACAAGGACGTATGCAATTTAGAATAGGAATGCACTGATAGACGTCTCAAGGTAACAAAAACCAACAAGAGTTTAAGAAATGTGTAAAGGTAAAACAATTTTATAAGGAAAACAAAATTTATTTTAGAACAAATACTTAGCCTTATTTAGGGCGCTATTACCATAGCAACAACAAAAATCTCAAGCGCCGTGATTGTCAATTTTTTACCTAAAACACCCTTCCTTAATATTGACATTAGTTTCCTCCAGTAAAATTGTAGTACCGCTTCACACTCTTCTTTTGATGTAATCTTTTAGATAAATTTTAACAAAAGAAATTTTGATAAATAAAGTGATCGGAGTTTTCCAGGTTGTCATGACCATTAATAATCCAACCACACAACAAAAAAGCGTTAAATAAAACGTTTTTCATTAAAATATTAGGAAAATCTACGAAATTCCAGCTTCAAGTTGTGCAAAAATTACTCTTGGCGGAGAGGGGTGGGGTCGGGGAATATTCTCCTTCTCCCACAGGTTGGATGAAGCAAAGTCCTCTTGCCAAAAACACTGAACACAGCAAGGAACCCTGCAAAACGGGATTACAACTACTTAATGATGAGACGTACTTTTTAAGCGCTGTTCATGCTCTATTGTATTAGATGATTGTTAACTCTCTCTTGATCAAGAAAGATTGATATTCGTATTCTGTATTTTTCGCGGTAAGGTTGGATGCAAAGCAGAAGAGTCGACCACTAACCCTTCAAAACGTCAGCTTTACATTCAACCTTACGGCAAGAAACGTACCACATCAACTCTTGTCCATGAAACACATATATTAAAACCACTAGCCAACGCAGAAAATCCAATTATTTTTTAAAAACTAGTCTCCCATTGCTTAATTAGTTGTTGCAGTTGCTGTTATTAGACTTAGTGTACTATTACTATTCAGTGTTTGTTATTGTTATTGTTATCAGGCCGGTACAAGGTCAGGATTTTTCATAGGGAGGTGCGATACTTAAAACAACTGGGACCGGATAATAAATTTTGCAATAATTGACCATGGCACAGTTAGAGAAGTGGAAATAATTATCATGCGAAAGATACTTATTAGCATGTCTATTATTTCCACTTCTCCAACTGTGCGAACTCAACCTTCGCCTCGGTTTCATGTAAAAAGCGTGGTTACCTTTCAGGAACTGTGAAATGGACTATTGTCAATTCTACCATCACCAAGCTATTTTGTAAAATTTTAAATCCTTTACGATCCCATTAGACGGACCTTCTTGTCTCTCCGGGGGGCGCGTGCGCACCCCGAGCAACCCCCCTGCCTACAGGCCTGGTCATTGCCATTTTCATTGTCTTTGTTACTGTTATTGAAATAAACCGCAAACCTTCTTATCAACACCGTATATATATTTGGATATAAACGTGCTCCCACGAGACTGGCAGCTCTCAGGTCCTACCAAGAGCACATTGATTTCAAATGTAATGTTAAAATCATCGTGTCCTGCAATGAGAAGGAAAGAAGAAAAACAGTTAACATTTTAATGAACTGTCGTTGAAGACATTTAGTGATCGAAAAGACATATCAAAATTGTGAAATTTGCAAAAGCCAAGTCTGGAGAGGATCAAGTGTGGATCTGAAAAGGGTTAACTGACAGAAACGACCAAATTATACACGATGGTCGGTTGCTAAGGAATTTTCTCCTACTTGTTTCTCATAACATATATTTTGCTCACAGCGACACACTTCTTATTCCATTTGAAGTAAACTATATAGGATCGCAAATGGAACAATCTTAGTCTGTAATTACAAACAAGCAGGGCCCACACACGTGATATTCTATAAAAAAAAACCTTAGTGGGATCAAACGGGTAAGAATTACAGCTAATTAAAAAAAATCAAATTTCCGCCAAATGACCATATATGGGTGAAAATTTAGGGACATTTAAACGCAAATATAATAAACGCTAGAAGTCTTGAGAGAGGGGTCTGACCTCTTCGAATTTTTTGGCTTTAAACTTTTGCTGCTTGACAGATTGTCAAAAGCTTTCATACAACATCTTTTGACGCTAATTAGATAAGTACACGCAATTTGTATGTTGACTGCGAAATTTCAAATTTTCGCTAAAAAACTGACTAAACAATGACAACGTTACAATGGATTCTAGCTTTTCTGTAGATTTCAATCGCTAAATGCTCTTTTCTCGTCATTTTGAAGTACTATAATTCAAATTTGAATAAAATCTGAAAACTTAAAAATCGAAGAAAGCGGCCACTTATGACGTCATTTATCTATTTGTGGTTGCCATGGAAACCAGTTAAACACCACTTGGTTACGTTTAATTGAAAGTACAAAGGATGCTCATTATATGTACCAAATATCATGTTAATCGGATGAATTGTGTCGAACGTAGATCGAGGAGGGACCGAGTGGCCTCCCCCACAAGTGTTCGTGTACCTTTTTTTGTTCAAGTGGCTGGGTCAAAGAAACCTGAAAGAAACAATGCAAACGTTGCACATAAAAATATGTAGTAGTTCAAGACGTAATACGTAACGAAATATCATCCTGCAACGTTTGCACTGTTTCTTTTAAATTTCATTTATCATATTCGCGTTTAACTTTGGCCATGTTTTCTTCATTTATTTGAACTTTGAACTTTGAACTTTATTGAATCTTTTAAGAGTGAGCCCCGTCACCGAAGTGATTTTCACGAGGGCA